>BSSO01000246.1:0-39501 GCA_030267885.1 Mesembryanthemum crystallinum
AACCCTTTCTCTATGCAACAGCTTAATCCAACCATTTGAAAATACTCCAAATGTACCACAACCTACTCTTTTTAGTAAGCATCCAATCAACAGCATTTCTAGGGTTCTTTTCGAAGTGGCTTCAACATAAAGTAAAATAGAGCACCCGAATCTCTAAGAAGATAATACAGTAATAGTCCTAAATATCCGTGATGATAAGTCTCTCGATAAATCTATCTTTCATTTTTTTAATACTTAAGAAATAGCATGGTGATCGATAAAACAGATTAAAACCTTCATTCTTTAAGGGCCATCATAATTCCAGCACCTTCAAACCCTCCACAATGTCCCATGTGTTTTAACACCACTCCAATAACAGGACATCCGTCGCGGGCAGGCATTTATTTTTAATTCCAAACTCACTAGGTGACAGTGTTGAATGTTGCCCTTGCCTTGCCAGGCAAACGAAAACATAAGTATATATACCACAGAAACAGACATAAGCAGTTGACAAACTGTCGAAGCCACATAGTAAACTTTATGATTGCATAAAATGCCTGTCACGCATACCCAGTAAATATTGTATCGTAAATGATGTCAACAATATCAATTATGAATAAAGAGACATAATTCACAGCCACCACGGCCCCTTGAGGAAAAGGGGAGAGGAGGGCTAGAAACTCCAAAAATATGCCAACCTGGTGCTCAAATACCCCACCTCCTTGGCAGCAGAAGGCACACCAGAAAGAATCAAATACTGGTTTTCCCTTAATCAAGTGGTGAAAAGACTACACCACAAGGAACAAGCAGTCACATATTACGAATTGCATGTCCCACGTCTAAAGTTACCCTAGTGCCTCCCACGAGGCCCCCGCTTGCAGCAGGGTACAGGTTTAGGCTTTAATGTCCTGAATCTTACCCTGCAACAGTACAGAGGCTACTTATGTTAGACCCTTGATTACATAAACAGTAGAGAGACTACTTATGTCAGAACCTTGATATGCCACGTAGAACACTATGTTAATGATTCTCTTACCAATAACCAAATTCCAAAATCGAAATTGGATATAAATATGAAAGATATCACAATTAACATCATGAATACACAAACCACAGCCAGGTGGTAAATGTCAACCCATCAAAAATATGTACCCATCTAACAACATAGCTTTGCTACTTAGCTTAAAAGTTAAAACTATAGGAACAGATAATCTCAAGGGTCCAAAGGGATATAAGTACAAATTAGAAGCCATAAAAGTACGAGACAGCAGAATTAGAATAATTAAGTACCTCAACTAACACTATCAACCGTTCAGAGAAAATTCCATCTTGACCATCTGAGAGACTCAAAGACAAGGAAAGACCCGAAGATAGCCATGAAATTACACAGCAGTTTTGAATGAGATAATGTGCCATCTTCTGCACTTTAACGCACTTTTTCACCACCTGCAAAATAAACCAAGCAAAGTTGTAAAATGTTAAATTATTTATTTTTTTATTTTTTTATTTTTTTTGTTTTTGGTCGAATAGCAAGGAAGCCTCCCTATTTTGAGGGACATGAGACCCGAACACAAGTCATTACTAGAAACGAGTAGGGGTGCACCAATGCGCTACCCACCCTAAGCTCTATTGTAAAATGTTAATAGGACAGCTGGAAGAACATTTATTATAGATTGATTCGAATGTTGAGCAACTAGGGGGCCAAAAAACTCAAATGAAAATTGGCATTTACATGATGCGAATAATTGCAGAGGACCTAAAAAGCTTGTAAGAAATTAGAAATAACATGCTCACTGGCATCTAAGACATATTTCGATCATCACAATGTAGACCACATAATTGCAATGAAAAAAAGTCAACTTAGTTGAGATATGTAAGCATTAGAAATGTCGGGGTAGGAATATAAAATTGTACGATATCTTAAAAAACCGTCCATTTATTGGTTTTTACACCCTCCATTCCTTTTTAAGTGTGGTATGAGGGACGAATGTTATGCAAATTTGATTAAAGATGTAAACACAGCACTCAAATACCCCCATGTAGTTATTGTTGGAATGATGAATGTAAATTGGAAATGTGAATATTTTGGAAAATGTAGTCGAAATTTGGAACGGCAAGGTTAAAAAATAGCAGAACTCGCCAAAATGGTACATTGAAATTTCTAGAACAACATTTATTTAGAACCATTTGTTTTTTAAAATCAACACTTAAAAAGAGACAAAGAGACCACTATGCATGTCTTAAAGATTATCCAAATTTCCCATACAATGATATTTTATCTTGCATTAATCCATGCCAAAGGATTTCAAAAGGTTTTTCTTATGCTGGAACCACCTTGAAGTAGGATAATAGTTTGGGGGGTGAAGTAGCAAACTAACTATATATTGCCGTTTAAGTTTCCAGCAGTTTTTCCTAATCTCAGCTGCCAAACAATTTATCTAATTATTATCATTTTTCAGGCCTCTATTTGAGCTTTTGAGGTTAGTTTTTCAGAAGCTATCCTTACAAGTATTTCATATACCTTTCAGTCCTTTTGATCTGTTCGATAGCAATTTTGAACTTTTTTTTTTTTTACACGGATATAACTTACAAGTTACCTAATCAAACCAAATATGCTAAACATAGTTTAAGATGAAGTCCACTTGCTTCATATAATAAGTACAAATGTATTGATTCCAAGTTCCAACACACAGCTTTTCTAGTGAGCTATGTACTTGGGCCAAATTGAGGTCAGTGAGTTGATCCAGGTTTCTGTTAACAGTTGCTAACAATCAAGAAACCAGTCTTGGAAAAACAGGTCTATTAAGAGAAGGGTCAATATCCAATTTAATACTAATATATTTTCATTTTGACCAAGCTCCTAGAGTCACTCGGCAGACAATACATATGTTCAAAATTGTGCATTCTGTACATACCTAAGACAGACCCTCTGTCAGTCCTCTTTTACATAAATAATGATCTCTTATCAACTAGAAAGGGGAGTGGAACAAAAGACAAAAGTGAACACAAGTGTCAAGAGTTCAAGACCCAATATTAAAGAACTTCGAAAGAGGAAAAATAACGCTAACACAAAGGAGCAAAGCGCCATAGAAATTACCAAACAAAAAGCAACCTACATTGCTAAAGAGCTCCATTGTTGCAAACAGTACGTCCAAATATCCAGGATGTTGATTAATTTCATGGTCTTTTTATAGAATGCATGTGCACACATAAAGAGTAGTTTCAAAATTTTGATGGGCCCAAGAATACAAATGAACCACAAAATATTGTCAATAAGGTCTCAAACCCTAGAATGAAACTGACCACAAATTACCTGAAGAATCAGCTCCCTTGTTTCATCATCTGAAAGAGGAGAAGCATATAAAGTCAACAGAGTCTCAAGAACTGAGTTCTTAATATATATTTGAGCATCATCTTCGAAATTGATCCCTGCATATAGAAGCCGAAGCATCCACAGCCTGTCTGCTCTGAAGTTCACAGAGCTACTCCAGACAACATCATGAAACAAAGGTATTGACTGCAAAATCATCAAAATACCTAATGAGTATCTTATTACTAGTGCTACATAAAAAATAAAAAAAAAAAAAAAAAAAGTTTCCGATTTAGCACGATGCACAAGAAAATGAATTAAGAAAATAATTTTATCAAAAAAAAAAAGTCACGAGACAGCTCTGCTGAGAATTGCGGGGATTGCTGCAACAGGTACCTTCACATTCAACCGAGGGGACTGCATCAAGATCTTCCTTATGACTGAATAATGTTCATAAGAAGAATCCAACAAAACCACAGAAGCCTCTGCAGCAAAAACAGCAACAATGGTGGGAATTTTTTGCCATGGTTCTTCTATCCCATTCTGTAAATATGTCAATAATAGCTTGAGTCCGCTAACTTCCCTTTTCTTTTGGCATCCCTGCCATCAAAACCAATTGTCACTTCCAAAATTTCCAAAATGTAATACAATCAACAAACCAAAACGCCAAACCACACATAGGTAGCTACACGCAGTCCAGCAACAAACGGAATACTATAGTCAGTCAAGCTGGCTGTATTTTCCTGAACTTTCTAGCAAGAAACAGACTTTATTTACACTCCTTGTGTCTCCAAACAATCATCACAATGCATGTTTGAGAAGTTCATAAATAACTTATTCTTGAAAGGATCTTCTAAAATTCACTGTATCTTGAAGCAAGACATTTATTTCAGGGCAAAAGAGAATGCTCAGATCCCTTCGTCAATTAATAAATGAAAGCCAAAGTGTTAAAATACCATAGTTTTAATGTCTTAACAAATGCATAACCATAGGCAAAAAGTGTTGCATTTATTGACTGCAGTAGTACTTGCTCTACTGGTTGAAAATTTGTTTAAAAAAATAAAGATGAATAATCTAGCTTATATTTTAGGAAAATTTGATGCCAATAATCCAACCTTTGGGCGATCCAACAAAAATAATCCCACATTCAGAAATTGACAAGAATAATCCCACATTTACCTTTGTCCCACACTAATGGGCCAAGTGACATTTCATTAACCTCCAAATTACAGAAATGATTATGTGGCCGGGGTTAAAAAGTAAACGATTCAATAACATTCGTAATAAACCCTTACCACGCCACCATTTCCGTAATTGGGAGTTAATAAAAATGTCACTTGGCCCATTATTATGGGATGAAAATAAATGTGGGATTATTCTTGTCAATTTTTGAATGTGGGATTATTTTTGTTGGACCGCCTAAAGGTTGTATTATTGGCATCAAATTTTACTATATTTTACAGCTTTACATTGCTACAAATACTACAACAACAACCAAATATGATCCTAACAGTAGCAGGGTTTGGGAGGTTAAGATGTATGAAACTCACCCCTAAAAGTCGAGGCTGATAAGATGGTAGATTTTTTCTTTACTGTGGATCACTTTCCCTTTGCGAAAACATCATGGATGAGTAGAGGGCAAAGTAGCCCACGAACTAAATAATAAGTGAACAACCAACCAAATGGTGTGTTTTATGCTCCCTGTGACCCAAATTAATTGTCTAACTAGGGAAAGACATGCTTTCTAAGAGAAAGCTTATAACACACACACACACGCATCTAGAGATCACCAACTTACATAAAAGTTCAAAATCCAGTTCTTTATGCTGCATGAATTGATCTAAATTTGTTACTCAGACCTCCAGTTGATTGATTGTTATTTCAATTAATCTATCTGTTGTATTTTGTAGTTGATGTGGTTAGGCATCTTTCTACTTTCTTGTAATAAGATATAGCTTGTTACAGGGTTAAGCGTTTATTTAGCTATTTCCTTTAATTTTATTAAGTTGGTTATTTTGTAAACTGTGGGCTATATAAAGAGGTTCACAAGTTGTAAGGAGCTAAGACTTGATGAATGAAAAATATGAGCATGAGCTCTTAGGGTGTGACTTGTCAGTCCTCTCTAAAATCTCTCCTTCCTTTAGAGATTGTTTAATCTTGGCAGAGTCAGGGTGGTTCCTTTATCCTTGAATCTGGTGGTTGAATCCTTTACGATTCTTGGTGGTAAAATCATTACTATCTTTATTATAATACTGAAATTTGATTAGTTTTAGCTCTTTTGTTCTCATTTTATAAACACAAAACCCACAAAAAAAAAAAATAATAATAATAATAATTTCTGATTTTTCATTGAACGAGCTGAGTTTGGCATATTGATTATGCATCACAGGCTCACAAGATGATACGTATGATCTAACCCATAATCAAAATTGCATGTTCATTTGGGACTCTCAAAATTAAAAAAAAAAAAAATCTTAACAGCAACCAGTAGACGTGCAAAGGTGTAACAAATAACCAACATCTGTTTCTCATTTCAATGTGAAAGCAAGTGAACTGCTAGGTCCAAAAACTTAATATGTGTAGCTGAACAATTAATAAACATACAAGGAGACTAATTAGCACAGGAGTTTCCTACAAAATTTCTTTAGAGAAGCTCAGAAGGCCGAACAAAGAAAGGATATATAAACACAATGATTCTTTTGTGGGGAAACCCCTTATAAAATGGACTTTTTGGAAATAACCCCCTTATAAAAAATTTATTGTGGGGAACCCTCTTATAAAAAAATTAGGCCATGACGAACACCCCTTAAGTCAATTTTTGACCAACTTAAAAGAGATTTTGACCGATTTATCCTTAGCCTTTAAGCATATATTTGTTTGAAATATACAATATGTACCTAAAGAATGAGGGCAGATCAGTCAAAACTTCATTTAAATTGGCCGAAAAATGACTTAAGGTGTGTCCATCATGGCATTTTGTTTTTATAAGGGGGTTCCCCAAAAAGTTTTTTTTAATAAGGGGGTTTTTTCCAAAAAGTCTATTTTATAAGGGGGTTCTCCACAAAAAAAGAAAAAATTTAGTACTTCAAAAGTACAAGTAGACATAGCCCTCAACATTATTGAAAGTAGCAGGATGCCTAAAACTTTTTTAAAAGCTAAGGGTTTTATAGAAGCTTAAACAGCACTAGTGAAATCAAAAAAGAATTTTACTTTACCTTCAATGCATCCTTGAATCTCCCAAGAACCTCGTAACCCAACCTCCTCACCCCATCTTGGGGTGATGCTATGCTAAGTAGTGCCACGCCAAGCAAGCCCAAACCAGCGAACTCCAAAGCATCCAAGTAGCCCATTGACAAGGTATGAATTGAGAAGGACAAAACAAAGACTGGATCATAGCAGTCTATCTTTCCAAGTTCTGCAGGGTGAACCTGCGTAGTATGCCATCAAAAAAGTACGTTGAATCTATAACAAGACGGTGATGACACATAAAATAGAAAAAGGTAACACGATTATTATCCCTACACTAAACGAACAAAGCAAGGATTGTAACTCTGTGGGTCTAAGTATACCTCCATTATCTTTCTGACATTATCTTGGTGAGAAGTGTCCAATGATATAGACTTTTCAGAAATAGTCCTTCCATGTGGAAAACATAGGATTGTCCTAACCAATAACTTCGAGTCAATGGGAAAATTATCCCTGAACTGACTTCGTCTGAGATCTTCATCTGCATCTTCCACATCATTGTTCAATAAATCATGCTCCACTGGAAGTTCTTTTCTAACTTTTAGAGCAGCACCTCCCCACAGGTAATCCAGGTCAGCAATTGTACTGTGGTCCATCCCCCTAGCAGACTCAATTTCAGTAAGAAGGCCATACAACTCCAAATCGATTTCACTTACCGTAGCACCATAAGATGGCAAAAGTAGCAGAAGTAGATCTCTTGAATTTACACCTAAGTCATCGTCAGAAACTGAACTCTTCTGACGAGCTTTTAAATGAAATAGTAGTCTGAGCAACTTAATGACCTCCAATTGTCCCTTGAATCTTTTACATTTTTCTGAGTCACTCCTAGGAATATTTAACGACCTCAAAAAGCTAGATATGGGCTTCACGGTCATCCCAGTCACAGAAATATTAGACGACTCAATAATCGTATCAATAGTAGGGGCCAACTGAGAGTGCCCAAGAAGCAGCTGAAGAAACAAAACAATAGGCATATTCCCATCTGACAAAGACGAAAAAATATGCCGAAGAGTTTCCAGCGTAATTGGGTCCCCAAACCTATGAAGAAGAGAAATCTTTGCCATCTTTTCCAAGAAGGGAAGCGAATCCATCTGAATCAAGTAATTATGCATCTCTGTTGTCAATCTATAAATGCATCTCAGTGCGAACACTTCTAGAGATCTCAACAACAAAAAGATCTGTTCAGAATTATCAGAATCAGATGGAAGTTTCTTGACAACATGTTGCCAAACATAAACCAACATGTCCAAAAACCTCACTTTCAAAGAGCTTTGTTCATAGCACCCCATAACAGTTGCACCCTCACTGTCACAATGTGCTTCATTTGATGTAGAGTTCTCATTACCCCCTGGGAATAACAGTACCAGAGAAAGAGAGATTTTAGCAACAACTCTGTTAACTAAGTTTAGTAGTTGTTCAAATGAATAGGAATCGATATCTCCAAGATCAAAGTCCAAGAAATGATCCACTGTGCCAGAACAAGGGCAGATTGAGCAAAATAACATCAAGCGTTTGTTCATGTTATCCCCATTTGAGAAGTACCACTGCACCATTTCAATTGCTTTTCCAAGGAGACTACTATTGAAAAGGTCATGAAGTTTCTCAACTGAACAGGGCACAATGTTACCAGACTCAACCTGAAATGCAGTTGTGGACACAAAGCATTTCCAGTTAAGGAAACCATCAAAGAGAATCTTCGAATAAAAAGAAGGCACATATTCAAGATTCCTGAAAGACTGCTCTTTAATTTTAGGTATGAGACTGCTCTTTCTTGCGGAAGATTTTATGTATGACATTGCAGCTGGCATAAGCAACAAATAGTCCTCATCTGAAAGAGACTGATTATCAGCCTTTACTGCTGAATTGACCCTACGAGCAAAGTCGTTGCTCAAAATTTCAGAGAAGATTTGACCAAAAACTGACAAATGAATTGGACTAATCTCAAGTATTAGAAGCAATAACTTTGCCTTGGTACTGTTAGTTCCGTGAATGCAATGTGAGAGTATTTTGATAGGAGTGTTGGCTATCGCTCTCACCATCTCCATACTCACTGGAAGAAGCTCTTGCCCATAAGTTAGGCTGTGAGCTGCCCTGAGAGCTTTAAGCAGGCATATATCTGCAGAGGGAATTTTGAAACTAGTTGCAGATTCAAAAGCCTTGAAATATATGCTCTCAAACAATGTATTGTGAAAACTTCCTTTTTTAAGTACCCAGAAAAAGCCACTCCCTGTTGATTTCATATTTGGAGGTTGCAAATAATCAGACAGCATGTCAAAAGCTGCAGAAGCAATAGAAAATGCTAAACATACAGGAGAAACACTGGAGGTTCCCAAGAGCATGGCATCAGAAGGTTCCCCTCCATCTAACATCCAATTTGCTAACTCAAGCAGCTCAATGGGTGAAACAAAGCGCATCAAAGCAAGAACAGCATACAAGATTGGGAGGAAGGCTACATCTTGGGATCTGTACCACAGACTAAACCTTTCTTTAAACTTCACAAATATCCACTGGACCAAATGCCTGAAAGTCCTCATAATATTTTCCTTGAGCTCAGTATATAAAGATAAAGAATTTTCCCCACCACACAGAGCTAACAAGTGATCAGATGTTGTAGTCAATATACTCATTACATGAAACTCCATTTTACAAATTCTCTCTCCACAGAGACGCATAAGTCCCTCTGAACTATCCCTCCACAATTCTTCACTGACTTCATATTCATCACCAAAAGGGCATGACAATGCTGCAGTAACTGCCGGGTGACAAAAGACTGTTTTAGTGACTTCTTGAATACATAGAGACAGAGGAAGTGCCGCAGATGATGAACATTCAGAGTTAACTTTGAGTGTCAACAAGCGATCCAAAGTGAGCTTCACAAGTACATAACATATTTCAGAGAGGTATTCTAGCTGTTCAGATGGTTTCTTTCTATAAGAAGACTGTATCTGATAAAACCAAAAGAGCACCAATCGTAGTGAAGAAACAACTTGCTCAGCTGTTAACCTAGATATCTTAACTGAAAGCACATCCTTAATTTCCAAGTAATGTTCCAGGCCACAGACGAGAGTTGCAGGAAATAATACATAAAATGGTGCATCTTTCAAAAAAGAACCAAATACAGCAGAAGCATCTTCTAGAGACTCAACTTCAATAGATTGAGTGTTGATTGAAGTTTGATTGTTATCATCTTGTCTCATTGAAGCAGAGAACATGTCAGGCCATAACTTAAAGACATGGTTCATAAGGCTTTGATCATGAAAGAAATAGTTCATGAAAGACTCGTGAAACCCAGGGAGTTCCCCTGAAACAGTCATAAGTGACGGTAAATTTTCCAATATGTTATCACTAGACGTGCATATAACTGTGAAATATAATGCTTTAGATATTCCAAACACATCAGTGTTGCCCGCATTCAAAAGGTTTTTCACCTCAGCAATTGTTACTGCAAAAGAACTGCTTGTATCCAAAGTGACTCTATCAATGGAGAAAATGTTGCATGTTTCTTGACGTACTATGCTCCCCGAAAAGTGAAACAAACAGACCAAGGGTCTCCATTCACATAAGTAACTTTGAGCATCGGCAACTGCATTAAAGTCCTCAATTTTCTCTGATAACAAGTGATGGATAAGAGCAGCTAACATTCCAGCTTCAACCTACCAAATTAAGGATGTTGTGTGAATCTATGAACAAAAGCTTGCTATGGAAATATGCAGAGATAACATTTACCTGAGTTTGCAAAAGATATTTCAATGTGTTACACACATATAAGGATATCATTGATTTCTCAGCCAGTGTGAATGTTCCTGAACCAGAACTGAGCAACCTTAGACATTTCTCCAGCACACAGATGACGAGTGGGCTGAAATCAACGTTTTTCTCTGCCAAGGGGAAAAAGAATTCATATTTTAAGAAAATATCTTGCATAGACCATTCACTCCATAGGTGGACAAGAACTTCCAGGAACAAGAGAACCCCTCCCCCATCTCTTCCCAGCACGCGCGCACACAGAAGCAAACCAAAATAAAGAAAGGCAAGCAGTTAACTAACATAAATAGGCATGTAGCTAAGGCAACAAAAACAAAATTCAAGAATTTCAAAATGTTAATTGAGAGGGACTAGAATTATAGTAGTTTGTGGAATCTTTTCTCCTCCTGTTTTTATATATCATTCCCCCCTTAGGCACTTCAGCAGGCCAATAAAAAATAGGTACCAATAAGTACACACAAACATACTTCAATAACAAATTCAATATTTGAGAAGCAAGACAACATCTTTAATTTCCATGAGAACAAAAAGAAGATAGAAGAGTTGATAACTCATGCAGATGATCCTGCATCTTCACAATATAATAATCAAGAAAAAGAAATTGCGCAACTGCGCAGTGTGCATTAAGCACATGACAAATTCCCAAAGTCATAGACTATTCAGTGATATAGAAGCATGCATAGAAATGGAAATTTGGATGACACAAACAAATGGAACTATATAGGAGGAATTACGCAATTTGACCACTCTTGTAGTTCCTTTCATTGCAGTTTTTTTTCTTTCCAATCAATTTTTCAAGGGGGGCCAACTACCATACCAAATGAACAAATTCGGATACAGAAAACAGAAATAAATTTCTTCTTTATATCATGATTCAAATTTTCAGATTATTGAAGAGATTAACCTAAAGAATCCCCAAAAGAAAGCACTGAGCACTCTTTCTTGTCAGAGAGAACCACCCCCTTGTGTAACAGTGTATCTACCTGGCTCACAGCACCACGGCCCAAAAGTCTTGCATGAAAAACATCAGAGTTTGTAACCTTAATGATATTTCTTTACAAAAATCAACCTCAGTTGTCGTTTTGTGCTAGTCATAATTTTCAAAATGAAAATAGTAAATAGAAAAGTTGATCACGTGATATCACAAGCCTATATGTCTCTGATTATCTGAATTGGAAACCAGTCATAAAGATAAGAAAACAATCTGTTTGTATATTACTGTGACGTACCTGTGACAACTTTTAGATTGGAAAGGCGGCACTTCAGAAGATCCCAGTGTTTGACCAAGTTATTTCCTACAGTGGATACAGCATCGCAAAGGAACATAACAACTGGTGAAGTCAAGCTCCAGAACAATTCATTCTCTTTGTATCTAGCACAACTATCATGCCCAACATACCCAGGCAAAAACAAAAACCAAGCCCCTATTTCCAAAGGATTGTGGTCAAAGGCACCAGTACTCTTCATTGCTGCTTTCACTAAAACATATGCTTGCTCTTTAATGTTTTTAACTGATGATTGTATTGATAAGCTGAGGAAATACTGCAAATGCTTGTAGATCGGGGGCAGCATAGTAGACAAAAAATCTTGTGAACAGCCAAGGTGTTGTATCAGCATCGACAGCAAAGACTGCAGCAGAATACTTGGCAATTCTTGTGGATTACTTGGAAGAATTTTGAGAAAATCATATGAAACTTCCAAAACAGCACTCAAGGTCCCCTGCTTACGAATATATTTGAATGATGAGTAGGTCAAGCTGGGTAACATCCAAAAAGCAGTATCAACAAATGGAGAACCAATCTCATATCAAAAACACAAAAAATAACCTTATCTCATTATTACCTAATCCAGTTTTCTCTAAAGATAATGAAAGTGAACCTAAGAAAACAGATTTCATGGGACAATAATATTATATGGAAGCTAGGAGACAGACGGTGTAAAATTGGCTTCATTAACTGTGGAATTAAACAAATTTATACAGGGTTTATACTGCCACATATGCTGCTAGTCAAACCAAAGGAGTACCGGTTTGTCGAATAAGAACACAGGCTCAGGGGCCCACAAGTCTAATCCTTAGAACAGTAGAAAGTCAGTTCCTTAATGCACTTTAGATTAAAGGCCACAGCAGGGAAGAAATGTGGTGCCTTGAGTAAAAATGAAAAAGAAAACATAAACTTAAGGGAATAGTTAGATGCCTATTAGGAGCAATCAAGGGTGCACCACATTAGTAAATCAGTTGTAGTGGATAAAATAAATTTCATTTTCAAAAACCACTTTTTTCATTGTCAATTTAATTTTAGATATGTCAATTTAAATAAACCACTCTTTATAAATTTCTTTTTAAGAAACTGCCTTTTTGCTACGGTGGAGCCACGTTAGGCATGAAAATGTCCTAATTTGATCAAAATTCACCATCATTTTGTCAATAAGAGCGATATGAAAATAGCAACCGCCTACAGTGATCCATTAGAGCATGATAGTGACCGATTTGGTTAAATTACTCCACATTAGCCTTACAAGTGGTTCTATCAGAACAAAGTGTTCTTAAAAGGTGGGTTTTTTGAAAGTCAATTATAAAAAGGGTGGTTTCTTCGAAATGACATATTTAAAAGGTAGTTTGTGACCATTAGCCCTTTCTTTATAATAATAATAAGTTAATAACCAAAAATAAATAAAAAAAAATTCATGGATGGGTGCACCCTTGGGTGCACCATCTCCTTATAAGATAAAGAACAACATTGAAGGCACTAAATTATTGCTTCAACACTTCTGGTCCAACCCTCAAGGCGAATGGGAGACAAACAAAGACATGACACCTAACATAAGGGACAGCAACAATGGAGGAGCAACTCAATATTTACGAAAATTGCTTGAAATCAAGGAAGTACTGCGGATTGCAATTATACCTACAAGCACTTCTTTTTGTGCATATTGTCCATAAGATCCTGGTAGTTGTGATAAAGATGCTTCAATGGGCGGTCATAGTACGAAGGGTAGAAGAAATAAGTGATTTCACGTAAGGTTGGGGGTAACATTCGAAGATAAGATGAGAAGAGTGAAAGTTAGAAGATTCAAACAAACCAAAGTGATGCCCAATAGGTGCAAGGGCTAAGAGAAAAGTCTAAGAAATGGGGGAAGGTCGACACACTGGATTTGCTTTTCATTTAGATCTCCTGTTGAGTAAATAGGAGCACTTTCAGATCCTCATGGTAGACTCCACATAGGGGTACCCTCCTCTAGGTTTGTGGTTTCCAGTCGTTCTGGGCTAGGACTTGTGTGCTTTTCACTGTTACCCCTACGTCTGTGTTTGTATGCTTCCATGCCTTCATGGCCAATCTTTGTCATTATTCAATACCATTCCCTTCATTGTTAGTATCTTTGTCATTGATTTATTTGATTTACTTTATGTTTGCCATTGCTGATACTGCTACTAGCCTACTACTATTCAAGAGGCTGTCCTCTCGCAGTAAGACAAGGAGACTCAAAATCATAAACTAACATAGGCCATCTAGCTATCCAAGAAAGCATTACTAGTGAACATAATAAGGTTTCAAAGTCAATATATCGAAAAGCTGGTTGGAAGAACTATATGATAAAAGTTATCACTGCACTCAGAGTCATAAAGACGGGTCATATTGCTCACCCATCCCTCTTCTAGAGAGATACTGCAGCTCTTAGTTTTGGAATCAAGAGGGTAACAAAATGAAGGAGAGTTGAAGAGCGGAGGAGGGGAGACATCTTCACCATGTCTGGATGTATAAGGAAAGGGAAGAGTCAGTTAGCCAGAGACAAGCCAAGGGCTTTATTAAAAAGCTTAACAAAGTTAATGTTAAGATATATTCATGTTTGGTTTTCAGAGAGCCCCCCTACCCCCACCCTCCATTCCATTCAACCTAATTAGCGGAAGAAAGGTGACATTCTTTCCTTTGGGAGTGGAGGACGTGATGTCATGATCTGTTCCCCTTCTTTCCCAGTAAAAGATTACTCAAACACGGGGATACAGAGTCTTTTTCAGATAAAGATATTATTGCATTAAAAAGAAGTAGCTACAAAGAACAGGAGGGAGGACAAGACATCCTCATAAGGGTTACATCAAAGAAGTAAAGCCTGCCATTTCATCTGTACTACTGGCAGAGTAATACCAGAAAAAGTCTTATGAGCAAAAACCCAAAGAGAAGCAAAATAAACCAGCTTGTCCCAAACCAGATCCTCGGGGAGATACAAAATCCTGAAGAACCGGTAGCTCCTCTCATTCCACAAGCTCCAAACCACAGCAAACATAGCACAACGCCAAAGAATATTCCCCTCCTTCTTAGGCCCTAAGCCTCTGTAACTCGCCTGAAGCATGAGCATCAGATTTGATGGAGCTACCCAACTTTCCCAACTGAGGGCAAACAAGCGTTGCCAAATATCCGAAACATATATATATATATACACTCCCTCCGTCCCCTATCTAGCTTTCAGAAACTGATATGGGACAAATATTAAGAAGAGGCTTTTTGGTCTATGTTGCCCTTGTAGGAGAACCCATGTGCTAAAGATTAAAATATTAGACATAGATATTAGTGTGAGAGAATAAATTAATAGAGAAAGATATTGATTGAGAGAGGGTAAAAAATCTGAAAAGTAAAATGATTGGAGAGTGAAAGTAAGATTTTTTATTGTATTGGTGAGTTAGTTGGGAGTATTATAGGGAAGTGTTGGTGATTTTTGGGTTTTGAAAGCTAAATAAGGGACAAAATATTTGAGGTTTATGAAAGCTAAACAGGGGACGGAGGGAGTATATTATAAACTGCAAAAGCAATTACTCATTTTGCAACTCCAAGTGTGGCATGCACAAAGTAATAAAAAAACTATCTTCACTCGGCATGCTACACCCATAATTGGCAGTTGGCATAATAATCACAGAAAATGACACGACACTCATAGAAGGGACATCCAGTCCCATATCTAAATGTTTCATCGTCACTAAATAGACCAGATGACATGAAGTGTGGGATGGAGAAATAAGATTGTTAGAAACCTGCTTTGCAAGCCAATACCCTACATATGATAATTGCATATATCAAACACAAGTCCACAATCTTCAAATCACAAATTCTGTTTAATTGTCCCAATACCTGCATCCAAATCAAAACACAAAATACTTGCTTGACTGAGCCCTCATGTCACATTTTGATATTTCAAAATTTACTCTTAGATCTTCAGTTATTACCAATCCTTTTAGTCAAAAACCAGTATCACCCTTCCCACCAACATGAGAAAGAAAAGGGAATTTTAGATAGATAAAGAGAACATAATAGAGATTGTTTGAAAATGCTGCCATCCAACTCAAAAAGAAAATGAAAAAAGGACTTTTGTTGTTTAGTTTTGTCACCATTAGTTTCTACCTACAAAAACATGTCATATTTAGTGGTTTGTCAAAGGATTCTTCTTATTACATGTTGTCTGCGACAATCATTCTTATCTCCATAAACTTCTTGTTTGAGTTGGAAAATTAAATCAACCAAATTTTACAAGCAAAGAGTACTCTAGGAATTATCTACCATTTATCGGCAATATCAAAGTTTGAACCGTAAAAATCACAATGGTAGCAAAAGCCGCCATCAGCACTTAAACATCTCTAAATGATTATGTGCACTTAAATTAACACGATGTTACAAGGAAGCCAATCCGCCATTGCTTTGAGAGAGGAAGAGCAAAAAGTAAGCTAAATGAGGTATCTTTATCAAGTATTATATGCAGGATGTAACTTACATGATATATCTTGAGCGCTTCAAGCACTTTGCAATAGAAATACACTTCAGCATTTTTGACAACATCTGAAGAGATAAAGTCTTCACAGGAACCCCAAATTTGAGTGAGTTTTTCATCCTCATTTTCATTTTCACTTTCTTCAGACAAAATATCGTCAGCAGAAGAGTTTAGCCCACCCACAACAATATCAACATCTTCATCTAAGACATCAACTTTTAATTTCTTGTTAGGTGCAGACTTATTATGGCCCATATTTTCTGAATCAGCTGTGCGCTTCAAAGAAGGCTTTGAGCTCAGGTAAACACTACTAACTGAACTCATTAATGTAAATAATACTTGGGGGTCAGGGAGCAGAATTCGAACTTCATCCTGAACTTTTTGCTTGAGAGAAGACAATCTGTTCATGCTTAAAGCACCAACGAAGGAGTCAAACAACTTCAGAACCTCCAAAAGGAGCCGTAAGGTACCATGCTTGATCAACGGATCAGAGTGAAGTAGCCCTTTGTTGACTACAAGACGGCTAAATGGGCGAGGACACACACATTTAAGAACACTTTGCACCTCTGCACTCTCAAAGACGGGCATATGAGCTTGGTGACGAAGAAAATCCCACGAAATTCCAGTTCTCACTGACCTAACTACATTTGCTGCCAAGGTAACAGCAGGCAACCTGCAAACACTTCTAGTTACAGCTCAAACTTAAAAACATGTTAAAAAAAAACAAACAAGTGCATAGTTTGATAGCTACCAGCAAGAAACCTCACCAGGTAGCAGATGTGTTATCCTCAAGATTGTAAGGGAACTCATCCAGATAAGATGAACCAAGTGAAGGGTTCCCATCAACAATCGCCATAAGCAGGTCTCTATGATAAATCTCCGTTGCTTTAAGCTTCTTCATCATACCCACAAGCCGCGTTACATTTCCCTTCAGTGGACTTGGTTTCCTACTCAAGTCTGGCATCAACCCATTCGAAGGATCAGTGCAGATAATGCGAAGAACTTCATATGCATGCTTAGCAGCAAGCTCATCATGACCATTTTCCCCCGCAGAAATGCAAACTAACTGTTCCAGTGTAACACTCCCAAAAAGAACACTACGGAGACCAGGGGGAACCATAGAGTCAGGTGTAAGAACCCGGTCACGCAATGTTGACAAGACATAGACCACGGTCTCATCATCATCATTGCCAAGCCCTGGGAGTATACCCGAAAAAATTTGCCTCTGCTGCAAAACCCACCTCAACAACCCTGGCTTCCCGGCTTCCAGAAATGACATAGCAAACTCAATCAACCCACTCCTCGTCAAATTCTTCCACCTCTCCACCTGCTTCTTCTCCTCCCCCTTTTTCCGCCTATTCTTAACCTTATACTCCGACAACCTTGGCAACACCGGGAGCTTAAAATCAAAGCTTTTTGCCACCTCAGCAGCCAACAACGAACCACGCCTCACAACCGAGGCTATCAACAACAATGCCGCCTTCTGGCGCTTCGCTTCCTTACTATTAATCGCCTTATACACATCCTCCAACCTCTCCTCAATAATTGACCTCGCAAATTTATCCAAAACCCAACTAATCGCAACTCGATCACGATCATTAGGCCTATACTTCCCCTCAGGATGATTCAAAACAACAGAAATCAACTTCATTATATAACAAAAACCCGGCTTACCTCGCCAACGGTTCCAAGCTTCTAGAAGCTCCGTGAACTTCGACGATGTCCTGACATACTCATATAGCAATTCACCTCCCGCGCTTCCCCTAAGAAGCTTCTCGAACTCCTTCGTCCCGTGAGAGTACAATTTCACTTCAATTGAATTGATATTCCGCAGTAATTCTCTGATTTTAGCTTCGTGGGATGGTTTAGGGTCGAACTTTGGCATTTCTTCCTCGTCTGCAACTTCTGCGAATTGGAAAGAATCAATGTTACGCCATTTAATGGCGGAAGAGAGAGAAGAAGAAGAAGGAAGAGTGAGGAACAATACCGTGGATTTCGTCTTCAGGGTCGGGGAGAGGGTACTGAGTATCACCATCTTCGAATTTGTGGTTGTCCTCATCGTCTTCCATTGGAGAAATTAGGGTTTCGATGGTTGGTTCTGTATCGGAAATAGTTTCCGCCATTGAAGGGTGGCTGAGAAGCTCGGAGCCGGTGGCGTAGTTGAGAGAGAGAGAGAGAGAAGTAGGGGTTTTAGAAGGGTTTATGTGGAGATTTTTGGGTTTTATTGTCTCAGGAGTATTATTAACCGTCAATATAGACAAAGAAATGGTAAATATTCTACACTAAATTTGGCAAACATTAGATATAGGAAAGTAGTACAATTTCGCTACTCCCTCCGTCCCGCCCATACGTTATCAAATTAATAATTAATTTATCCCACCCATACGTTACCAAACCAAATAATTTCTCACAACCTCCCAATATTACCCCTTCACTATCTCCAAAATACAATAAAAAATCTCCTTTCGCTCTCCAATCATTCTCTCTTTCCAATCACTCTCTCTTCTCATTTTCTATCTCTCTCACATTTTAATATTTTATTACTTTTTAGTTTTTTTCCTCTCTCACACATAATTGAAGGGCATAATTGGAACATTCAACCAATTGAAACTTGCATTAAACTCCGCCACTCAAAATGGTTTGGTAACGTGTGGGTGGGACGGAGGGAGTATGTTTACAGTTATTCTTATATGAGGTGGCCTCAATGCTTGATACTTGAAAGAAGAAAAGGTAGTACTTGGTACCCATCAAATACTAGAAGTACTACCTTTTCTTTTTCCAAGTACCAGTCCTTCATACGAGTTTTTGTGGTACTTTTATTACACCAAAAAAATATGGTGCTAATTGGGAGTATGTTTAACTAACTTATCCACCAGGTCAGGAGTTTAATTCTTATAAGGATCAGCTACATGAATTTATTCGTGAAATACCCGAAACCATGCAATTTGAGGGGCCCTTTAGCCATATCCACCTTGTAAAAAAAAAAAAAANAACCTAAATATAAATGAGAAATGCTAATTACTCTCACTTTGAGAGTGCATGCACTCTCAAGTTTAGAGAGTGACACATGGAGTTGGTAGTCCTCTTTTAAGTTTGTATTTTTCTTTTTTCTTTACTTTGTGAGAGAAGGTGGGTGAAAGTACAAATTGCACTTGCAAGTGCAAGTGCACATAGCACTCGTCAAAATAAAAATGTCTGTCATCTCATTTGCCATACATTCCTTATTTGCATTTGTCAAACAATCGATTGATGTTGTTATCGTGAAATACCTAGTTTGCCTAGATTCGTGGGGAGGTCATTAAAGCATGTGTTTGCCCCGGTGAGGAAGATTATTTAGAGCCATAAAGGGTGGAAGCAAAAATTATTACTAGTATCATTTCATTCAAATTTGCGAGTTTTTTAAAGCTTCTAGTTCATGTTCGGATGTGTCAGTATATGGAAACTCCATATACCACCAAAGGTGAAAATGTTCTTACGGAGATTGAGCGCAGTGTGGAGAATATATGTAGCACCAATGGCTGAGAAATCTGCACTCATATTGGGAAGCTCCAGGGACAATTAGCTACAAACCCAGTTCAGCAGCAGCCACCTCACGCAGTAACTACTCGATTGCAGACAACATAAATTGCATCATGTGTCGACAGATATTTGCACCATGTACGAACTACACGCCATTACAGATGTCTAAATATTGAACTTTCATAAATACGACACAAGTTATTTTTGCGCGGTAATCATCCACGCGAGTAAAGGGTTGTAACTAAACCAGATAATACTCCACACAAAATAGTCAAACTACTAACTCCATAGTTCAGATATTGAATCTACCTGCTCGGTTCTGTGCATATAGCACCAAGAAGAGGATGAAAAAGAGGAAAGGAGAAACTCTTGGGGGGAGGGAGGGGGAGGGGGGGGAGGCTAGGATGAAATACAATAGGTTGGAAAATTCGTCAGACAATCTCTTATATTCATCGACATTGGCCACGCCATCTCCCTAGAATTTGCAGTGGGCAGCAAGAAATCACTGCATATGAATACAATCACCGTATCAGCATCCAGTATGCAAAATCATGGGAATAAATAACATACAACAATCATAATAATAATTTAAAACATAGTTATGTACAATGCACATGGAATAAATTATAAAATGGTGATGCTTCTTTTTTTTTTTTTGGACAAACAATAATAAAACAGGAATCGCTTCAGCTTGCAGGACTAGCAAGTCTTAACCCAAAATATAAACACTGCTGATGCTTCAACACTAAAATAACCAAGGCATCATCATCAAGAATGTTGATCATGAATGTGCTATGTCACAATGAAGTACAACCGAGGTATCGAAAGCAAAAAGAATGCTGAATGTGACAATCAAGAACGAGAAAGGAACTTAACAATCATAAAGGGGTTCACGGCCAAGTTCAAGATGGAACAAGTTGAACAAAACAAAGGATACCAGTTGACACTTTACTACAAATGGGTTTGTCCTCTCAGATGCGTGTTATAGGTTTTAAGAGCTCAGTGTCACGTGCCGACTCTTTGGCTATACTTTTGCCTAGTCAACCCCGTGTGCCACTTGGTTCACGGTCCGTCGGAACTAAGTCAAGCAAACCCGAATCGATGTTAAGGTTGCAAAGTAAGAGGAAAGAGTAATGGATGCAAGAGAGAATACTTAAGGAAGCTTTGTGAATGCTTTGATTACATCAGGCTCCTTTACTAATTCAATAAAATGAAATGCAATTATCAACCACAGAGACCAAGGCCTAACAATAGCAGAATGAACACGAATGTATTAGACTAGTACTAGTAGCCCCAGAAAGTACTTCAAAAGGCCCTATCAGGTAACCAAACAGTTAATGAATATCCACTACCAATTCTTGAAGATAACCTCTTTGAACCTAGATCCCAGCTATTTTGGTAAGATGTAAAAGAATCTTCTATAAAAACACTATGTCCACCAACTCTGACGTGACTTTCATAAATCTGTAAGTTCCAATTTCCAAATGATCCTCTACCAACTTCTTTTTTCGGAAATAAAAACAACATACTCTTCAACACAAGTAAACTCAACATGTAATACCGTTTTCAAGATGCCAGGAAGAACCACTAACAAAACACCAATTTTGGCCCTCCCCCGAGGGGAAAAAAAGGAAAATTTTCCGAGACCCAGCCCAGCATTAAAAACAAAAAACAGCCTAAACTTCAAACAGAAGCCAAAATGAAAGGCAGAAATATAGAAAATAAAAATTTATAACGCCTGAAACATCTATTCAATATTTGGGTTAATTGGGTAACAAAGAAAGAAGGAAAGGAGCAAGCAAATCCCACCTGCTGTGGTTGCTGGTAATTTCCATATCCTGAATAATTCGCATAATACATATTAGGATCCTGGGGGGCCGCTGCATAACCATAGGCGTCATATCCCTGCGGATATCCATAGTATGGACTATATCCCTGAGACTGACCTGGCTGAGCCTGTAAGAAAAAATTTAACACAAATGTGTTGGTTAAATGAGCAAAACATGCACCTAAATATATTCAAATATATTGTACAAAGCACCACCAAGCAAACCTGTTTAGCTGAAGGACTACGACCCCAAGAAAGTCTCACACTCTGTGATCCTATCTGGGCTCCATTTAATGCAGATAAAGCTTGCTCAGCAGAAGCTCTTAAAAAAGAAACATGTTAGACATGTTAACGAGATAAATTCCCACTGTATTACAAATATATCACCACCACGAAAATGTATGTAACAGCCAAAGAACAAAGCTTACCTGGTAGCAAACTGAACAAATCCACAACCCTTGCCAACTGGAATTTTTACGTGAACCAACTCACCATACGGGCTGAAAACTTGTCTCAATTGATCATCTGAAACACTGGGGTCCAAACCACCAACAAATATCTACATATTACAGGTGGAAGCAGATTAGGATCCATGAAAAATGACAAACACCAAAACAGGAGGGAAAAAAAAGACTACCCACAGTTGTATTATTTGGATCATTTTCCCCTGGATTTCCCTGTGTATTCTGATAAGCAGCTGCAAGCAGCAACAAAAAAGAAGTTTTAAAAAAGTAGACATATATCAAAAGAACATTCATAGAAGATGGAGAAGTTTTAGTAATGTCAGAAATGCATACAACTAATTCATCGGAAAATGGAGAAATCTATAAAATGCAACAAGTAACTTGCCCAACTGCCACTTTCAGCAATATATATATATATATATATAAGTTCTATTCCCATGTGTAAAATAGATACTTGATTGTCATTAAATAAAACAAGAAATTCCAGCAAGATGATCAATAAAAGCTACCAAACCTAACAACCAAAACCCAGCGAAGGAAAGGCACATGAAAGGGATAAAGGAGCAGAAAATCTACAAGGAATAAATAGGAAAATGGAAAAGGAATATTCATGTAGTAGACCACTAAAGACATCCAGAATTCAATGAAAACAACAATAAGACATGTAAGCCTTAGCCAACACACAGAAGAATAAATTGTAGCATTAAACACAACTCTGAAGTTTTTCAAAGTCAGAAAAGAGATATCGAAAAGAAAAGCATCATAACCTGCTTTTGAGGTTGCAGACCCCAAGAAAATGAAACTTAGGCTATGTACAGTCAGGGGTAACAAATTGTTTGAGTTATGTGCCTTCCCAAAGGCAGGGCACAAAAAAACTGTACTATCACATCTTTGTAACCGAAACAGGTTCTTGTATATAGAGGGCTAAGAATCAACAAAGAAAGATACATCTATCCAAATCAGAGTAAATTATTAGGTGCTCTCGAGTCTAAAATAGTTAGGTACACCTGCCCAATATACTTAATGATTTAGCCCAAACTAGCTTCTTATTATCCCCAACCCATTATAAAGCTAATTATAAGAGAGTGCACCTTAAGCTTTTACTCTTGATTGCGTCCTATAAGTATTGATCCAAATCCTCCAAAGAACAAACCAATCCAACAATCAGACACTAAGGCAATCTGATTTTAATGAAACTTAAGTAGGCATATTCCAGTTCCACAAAAAATTTGAAGAAATAGAAGGCCGAGGAGAAGACACAATAAAAAGAGAAGCCCTAGCACTCAGGCACATTTCTAGCTAGTATCTAAGCTGATGTGACTAAATACATTAAATGCCAACAAAGAGCAACGCAAAGATGAGGCAAGGGGAAAAAAAAGGCATGAAAAAGACACCATTACAAAAATGTTGGAACTCAATGACCAAGAAGCCACAAGCAAAACTGACATATGCAAAATAACCCCATGAGAATTGCATAATTTAAAGATAACACATAGAGATGCATTCTCCTTTGCGGCTAAAGCTGAGTATAATTTGCATATAAGAAATCCAACAACAAGTAGCTCAAAACTTAATAGCTCATATGGTATCGTATGAAATTGAAGTTTTTGGTTTTGAAATGTTAGAGGTTGTAAGTATGTGTTTGGTACTTAACTTAAAGTAAGTGTAACTTCTATACACTTTCATTATTCAAAACATTGGTATTTAAAAATGCATTAACCACAAAATGTTATTTCTAAAAAGCAATTTTTGTTTTCACAAAACCCAAACATGAAAGCTCATAATGACACCAAAAGAACTTGTTGTGCTTATGTCTATTACGCTATTGTAACATGTCTCAACAGCTACAGAACTGTAGCATGTCAATATGGATTTGTTAAAGATAGGCATATAGAACCCAGACTGAACTGCCAACAAAAGTAATAACTACACTAGAATAAACAGTTAAAGCCCCAACTGTACGTCTAAGAAAGATTAGAGAAAACTTGAAAGCTTTGAAAGAACTTATGTACACGGCCAACTAAATGAACAGCTCAAAAAATAAATATTGAAAGTCTGGTAGTTCTAAGTTCTAAGTTCTACATGAAACAAAAGATTAAGTAGAAAAGTAGAAAACCTTAAAAGTTCACTAGATGTGCTTTAAAAAAGTGTAACTGGAAAACTAAACTCGTGATTGTAGCACTGTAAATGCCACAAGAACTGAAAAGAAAAGTATTGAACTTACGACATTAAAAAAATGACTGACCTAAAATGAGGCCACGCACTAAAGTGGAATCATTTCAGCTGAAGTCAGTTCCAGGCCCCCGATACGAGAGCCTCTTGGTGTCCTGCTTTGAGACAACATGAGTTTCTATAAGTGTTTTCCGCACGGTTTAGCAGAATTATGTTGCCCAAGTTATAATGGTAAACTGGAAGGAAAGGACTTCGTAAAGTAAGGAAGGAAATGACTTCGTAAAGTACGGAATTACGGAAGGGAAGGACTTTGTAAACTACCCAACTATCTACAAGTAACGAATGAACTTAAACTTAGCTTAGAACATATCAAAAAGCAGTGGCATATACCAAAATAACTCCTCGAAGAATTCATGCCAACTTAACAAAGAGAAGGCAACATGAAATCAGCCCCAATAATACAAGCATACCTTTCTGCTGAACACCAGCCGGCTTTTTATTGGCAGCTGGACCAATTCTCATAGGCCTAGTTGACAGCACAACCCCATTCATTTCTGTCATGGCACGTTGTTGTTCACTCTCATCGCCAAACCTCACAAATCCATACCCTTTAGAGCGTCCTGTAGTATGATCAGTAATGACTTTTGCTCCCTTGACAGAGGTATAATGGGTTCGGAATGCATCCTGGAGCATAACATCTGAAACATCAGCCGCCAAGTCCCCTACAAAAAGTGTATAGTCCGGAGAGTCATCTTGCCTCTTCTGACCCGCACCAAGGGTTGCCCAATTCAGTCTAAAAGCCTGCTCAGTTTGTGGCATTAAAGCACCATTGTATGTTGCCAAAGTCCTTTCTGCTGCAGCACGGTTTAAAAATTCTATAAACCCATAACCTTCAGAAAGATTAGTTTGCTTATTGCGGATGACCTTAACCGCTGCAACCTGTATGACATAAAATTAAAATACAAATGTGGTGAGCCATATTTATAAGAACCCTAGAGCGTATTACACAGTGCTACATTTACAGAAGCAATCATCAGCTCCATCAAGAAATTGACTTGTACATATGCATGCATGCACTAATCTATATAAGCAGGATTAAAAAGATAAATAAAAAATAAAAGACAATAAAATACCCTCCCCTAGAAGAAAGGCCAAAAGTACTACACCTTTAACACATCATGTACAAATATGAGAATGTATCTCAAGGGTTGAGAGATAAACTTCATTCAGTAAAACAAAGTTTTTCAAACAATCCTCTTGAGATGAGAGATCCTCATGAGAACTAATTGCACGAGGAAGGAACACTGCTTAGTTAAAATCAATGATAGTTGATTCCCCACCAATATAAAAAAAAATGAAAATTAGAAAAAAGGGAGATGTATGTCTTGCCAACTACCCCCGTCATATAAACCACAACAATCTCTCCATCGTAGAACCTTGCACCATGTACCTTGTTCTTGCTGCACTGCTTTGGAAAGAGAATCTCCCACACTGACATGTCCTACCTCATATGATGCATTTTCATAGGCCAAGATACCAGAAGGTTCTCTTGCTTCCTCCCACCAATTGAGTAGGCCCCCACTTTCCAAAACACTGATTAACCAAAACACTTAAAATCTGACCAACTCAGATAGTCAGCTTTGCATTGACCCAATTATCTGCCATCTCGAATGCCTAATTGACAAAGATGCTATGTACATTGATTATTGTTGCTTCAGTATATGAAGCATTTGATAAGACTTAAAGCAAGAAATCAGCTAGACATGCAGTATAACCAAATGAGTTTTTGGTTTTCCAAATGTCAATCTCGTAATATTCAGGTATCTAGAATCCAGATATGGTATAGGATTGCAAGGGACCAAGGCTAAATTTGACAGTGTCATCCCCATAAAAAGAGAATAAAAGCCGAATTTCAACCTCCCTGCCTCATGAATAATAATAATACACCAAACAATTAACTTTTGAGTAGGATCAAACTGACAAAGAGGCCAATACAATGCATGAAATTTCATCTCACACTTCGTAAAATTATCTTATTTAAAGTAATCCCTTACTTTTATGAGAGCCAATCTCCAAAACCCGAGTAATTTCATACTTCATCCCAAAAAGAATTCAACTTTCCCTAAACATGGCAATAACATAGCAATCATCATACCCATATAGAATGGATAACCAATCTAATCAGCTACTTATCCGCCCAGTTCAATATACGTTTAACAAATCCAATACAAGATATTACCTAAACAAACAGCACATTCAAGTAAAAGAGTTCCACAATAATGCAACAACAACAACCCAGTGATAATCCCGCCAAGGGCAGGGTCTGGAGTGGTCCAGATGTATGTGTTTACTAGACGATACTAAAAAGGGTTCCACAAGAATGCAACATACCAAAAAAAACACTAAAATAGATGAAACCGCAACAAAATTAGTCTTTTTTTTCTTTTTTTTTTTTGTCTCATAATACCTCATTGGAACCAAAACAGGTGAAGAGATAATTCTCATCCATCCAATACTGCAAATCACCGATCCAAAGCGAGCGAATCTCATCGGGACTCGTAACCGGTGCACCACCACCACCACCCATCTGATACTGCGGCTGAACCGGCGGGACCTGAACCGGCTGCTGCTGATGAGGGGCCCACATCTGCGGCGGCGCCGCCGCAAACGGTGGTTGCTGGGGTTGTTGAGGCGGCGGAATCATCATCCACGGCTGTTGAGGCGGTGGCGCCGCCCCGTACTGGCCGGGGGCAGGCTGCTGCTGGTTGGGATCCACCGGTGGGGGCATCACCGGAGGGACGACACCGCCGGCTGGTGGTTGCTGCATCATGGTTTGATTTGAGAGAAGATGCGAAAAGGGGGAAAACCGAAAACCTAACCCTAACCCTAGAAAGCGTAAAGAAAAAGATATGGAGAGCAGGAAAGAGAGAAGGATGATAGATAAGGGATTCCCTAATAATCCCGAACAAACCACGACAGCGCGAGAGAGGGGTTTGTCAAGGGGAGGCGGTGGTGTATATAAGGTCTTGTTTCTTCCCCTTTTTTTTCTTTTTTCTTTTTTTTTTTAATGGTAAAATGGGTTGACCCAGCACGATTTGGTTTAGCTTGGGTGCGGGTTGAATTTGAGGTCAAATATGATCAGGTAAACTTTTTTGTCCGTATTTTATGGGTCGTAACCGGGTTTGAGTAGCAATCAAACGATATTAAGAATATAAAAAATGAGTTAGGATTCGGGTTGGATTTTGGGTCGGGTTACTTTTTAACATGTTTAATACGGATCATGCCGGTAGATTCAGTTAGTTATCGAGTTGACGGAGTAATTACATATGTTTTACCCAAAATATGTCACTTCTATTGTAAGAGTTAAGATTGTGTATTCAAAGACATTTAAAACAACGTAGTTGAGATCTTAGCCGCAAAATATATTTTATTTTATTTTATTTTTTGGTTCACACCAAGGGCATCCAAAGTGACTATTTCCCCCACTGACTTGTAGGCACACCAAAGGGTGGGACAACCGACCAAGATATTTCAGCCTGCTCCATAACCAATGAGAGATTTGAATACCCAACCTTGGTTAAGGGTGGATGAGTCCCTATCCACTCAACTAAACCCCCTTGGTTACGAAATATATTATATGTCATCAGTTGTTACGCATCGTTGGATTTGGATTTTATTTTGGAGCTTAGTGAAAGCGAAATAATTAATGAGTATTTATTTTTAACATTGTTACTTTTTCAGTTTTATAATATAGGGCCTCCTCTATCTTTGTTAGTCAAATAGATGAGAATTCATGGTTTTATGAGAACTAATCTCAACCCTTTAATTTAAGATCAACCGACTATTACTTATGCGCATGTATTATTTATACGTTCATAAGCTCGTAGCCGTACGTTCATCAGCCCATAGACGTACATTCATCTGCCGTAATTGTACATTCAACCCCTAACCGCACGCTAATCCGCTCATAGATGTACATTCATCCACTCGTAATTGTACATTCATCTGCCTGTAACCATACATTCATCAAGTCGTAACCGTACATTCATCAGGTTAAGGATAAATCTCAACCATAGATTTTTAAAAAGAATGGATAAGATGAGTTCTCATAATTCTCATAAAACCACGAGTTCTCATCCTATAATCCTAATCCTATATATATACACACACGCACACACATAGGAGGGTTACACTAAGAACTCATGTTTTCATGAGAACTAGTCTTAACCCTTTATTTTTAAGTTCAAACTACTATTATTTATCCATGTGCATTATTAATAAGCATTAGGCTATAATTGTACGTTTATCATCTCGTAGTTGTACGTTCATTGGCTCTTAGCCATATGTTCATCTGCATTCATCGGCAACAATATACGTTCATCAGCTTGAGGAGAAATCTTAGCCATAGATTTATGAAATGAATGGATAGATAAGTTCTCATATTTCTAATAAAACCAAGAGTTCTCAAATATTGCATATATGATGACCTTTTCATATCAATTCATGCCTTATCTTGCTTTGAGTGAGTGTAGTTCATAGCCTTTTTACTTAGTTTCGCATTTCTTATTCCTCTTTACGTCCCCGAGATATTTGTGTGTGAATTGTAGGTTTTAAAGTCAGTTTTGGCCATGATCGAGGGTGTACAAGAGTAACGGGAAAGTTGAGTCACGAAATGAGTAATGAAGAAGCAAGAAAGAAGCCAAAAACAAGCTAAAATGAAGAATCTCAACATTGCATAAACTGCTCCATAGATGGCCATGTACCCAGGCAATGTGTAGCTATACAGAAGCTATACATGACAAGCTGTACACGACCTGGTAGGAGATTGTGTACCCTCCCAGCTAGGTCGTGTACTCAACATTGCCTAACTCTATTTGTTTTGTTCCAATAAGGGTACATGATCGAGGCTAAGTAAAAGCCTAATAACTCTGCCGATAATACGCCCCCTTTGTGATGTTTGCCTCATTCAATTCCATGCTTTTAGGGTTAAATTAGAGAGAATGTTTTCGTCAAATGTTAGTGTTTTTCACTTAGAGTAGTCACTAGATTAGCTTAAGGACTCAAGATATTGGTTTTATTAATCTCCACATTTGGGGAATCAATCCTCATTCAAGAATAAGTTTTCTCTTTTTAATTTCTCTACAATGGATGTGTTTAGTTTTGATCTTTTGATGATGATTAGTGGCTAGATTTGTTGATTAGGGTTGTGATTAGCCTAATAATTAATGTTTAATGTTTAGATGATGTAATTACTTGGGAATTTTTCTTACTTGGTTTTGTGCACCCCATGTGTTCGATGAAATGCTTGAGTGAATCTTTGGTTTGCCTTAACTTTATTTTGTGAAATTATTCCAAAACTGAGATGGGAGGATTGATTTTATGGGTATCTTAATCTAAGCAAGGGAGGTTTAACCACGAGGTTAAGATAATTCGATATTGGCAACCTTGTGATTAATTTGTGCTTAGTGGACCCAAGAGGTGTTGACCCACTGGTAAACAAACTTTGGCTTATACACCAGGTCACGGGTTCGAGCCTCCTGGGGAGCACCTACACGAATTTATTCGTGGAATACCCGATGCCATGCGTTAGGAGGTGCCCTTTAGCCACGCCCAAGGAGGAACTTCCTTCCTCCTTGTAGACACCAAAAAAAAATTGTGCTTAGTGGACCTTGATCGTTCTAATTCCATTTCCATCGAAATAGGTAATTAGAGTAATCTAGGTGCTTCCCTTAGACCTTGGGACAGACCTTGGGTTATTTTCGGATTAATAGTTGATTTGCAATAGTCCATTTGATTGTGATTAGTTCATTATCCTTGTATCGAATGTTATGATTGGGTGAAACCTTGACCTTAATCCTTGTTCCAATTGCTTTTATCCTATCTATATTTATCGTTGTTAGTTTAGTTAATAACTTTAGTTAGTGTTGCCCTTTAATCACTCTCAACAATCGCTCAATCAATTAGGCTTAACTTGCATAATATTTAGGCGAAATTGGTAGTTGGAACTTCTAATTCTTTAAGGATCGATTATTTTTACTACCACAATATTTTCATGCACTTGTGAGTTTATCAACAGTCAAACTTGATAAATACTTGTTTAAAATACTTATAATTCATGTAAATAAACACTCATGGTTTGTTCATTTATGTATAACGGTGGAAATTTAAAGTTTTGATGGCCACCATTATAGTGGTGGCAGTAAATTTTCAAAAAAATAAGTTTGCCAGATAAAGTTGAGATTTTCTTAAGGAAATTTTGCTTTGATGGATTTTTCACTAAACACATGCTTTAGAGAGATAGGGTATTTATAACTCAAGAATGCGTTTTTAAGTTCCACTATGAAAATGATTCTCATCTTTTTTCATGATTGTTCATATTTTCTCAAATCTTGTGATCAACTTAAAGTCCTTTTTGGTAAAGTATTGATATTATTGTTTCCACTCAATTCTTTGTAAACTGTTTTAATCTTTTAAGAGACTTGAGGAATGAGATTTCATTCTTCTGTTCTGGCACTCACCAAAAAAATAAAAATAAAAAATCCAGTTGACAATGTTATTTCCTAAAGGGCTAGACCTTGTGAAAAAAACTTTATGCTTAGCAAAAGCTATTGGTCTTTAATTAGAGTTCGTTCCACAATTAATTTTGGTTTCATATTTTTATTGAATGTATTAATTTAGTTGTAATAAAATCTACAAGTATTGTAGTAGTAAGTCGAACCTTATTTCCCCTCAAAAATAAAAATAAAAATAAATTCGAAGCATTTTTTTTTGCTAGAGCTAGCTTCTCCGTTTGTTTAAATGAAAATTAATATCACAAACCACAAGGCTCAAGATTAAGCAAGGATAGGCACTAAACTTTGAGGTCCAAGAGCATCAAGCCATCCATATACCCAGCCCAAAACTTACATGACCCATAAATAGATCGATAGTATTCAAATCTTCCAAACACATAGGGAATCCTCAATTTTCTTTTTGAATGTGGTGAGTTATTCTACTATGTCAATTATCATCTCTTGGTCTTTTATAGTTGAAGGGAATTGTTTTTATAGGGCACATTTTTAATTTTTGTAGGGCAATTCTCTTTTTTACCCCCTATAATCACTAATTATTCTCTCTCCTCTCCTATCCCCTCCCGACTCTAAAATTTTAATATAGATGTTCTTTCCTTTCTTGTTTTTGATTTGCTTTCATCTATGAAAGTAATCAATTTTATCTCACCAATTCAAATTTGAAATTGAGAGATAGGCGATTGGGCGGGAATAAACCACAATCAAGCATTGGCTAATTGGAACTCCCACATTCAGTCACCTATATTGTTTTAATACTATAGTATAGATTATTATTGCAAGTATACAATGCATTCTAGGCAAAATGAATGACTACTTTGACTAACTATAGTATTAGATAATGTTTCTTAATATGTACTCCATCCGTTTCACTAAAATCTTGTCACCCAAACTGTGCACGGTCTTCAACACGGCACTTTGACAATGAATAATTGTATTTATATAAACTAAAAAATTTATAAAAATTTAATATTTTGAAAATACTATTTAAGATGAATCCAAAAAAATATTATTTTTACGTTGAAAATAGTTATACTTTTTCATATATTAGCGAAACGAATGGTGTATAATTTTGTCACTTGAGAAGGTCAAATCCGGACGGGAGAAGTATAATAAGGGGTTTTTGGCAAAAGATGCTACTCCTTGTAAGTCAAAGCGTTAACCTTAATGATTGGATATACCATCGGGGTTAAGGTATAAAAACTGATCTCACTCTGCGTAGATAAAATATAGAAAAAATCCAATTTCTCAATTAGACAAATCATTGACCACCAAGTTAATGACCCATCTTCTTCTACTACTCTCCTCATTAGCCATCCTCTTCAAGTAGTAAAATAAGAAGGACCATCTCTCTTTGGTTTCTTTATCAACTAATGCAATGGCTAGTAGAAGTATACCATTGTCCCCATCAAGCCCACAAGCTACCAATAGTATCCCTCCATATGGTCCTTTCAAATGAGCACTATCAAGACCAACAAATGGCCTACATCCATTTACAAACTCACTCATCTGACCTTCAAAGCTTATGAAAAGCTTCTTGAACATAAATCTGGCATGTGGTACTTGTTCTTTCATCCAAGTGATTCCACATGTAGACATTGGGCCTCTTTGAAGGATGAGCTGAATGTAGGTTGGTAGTCTTTCACAGGATAATTTATGTGACCCTTCAATCAATTCCTTAAGCCTAGCTCTAGCTCTATATAGTTGACTCTTCTTTGCAGTTATGCCATGCCTTTGAGTGAGTGTTTATTTCATTGTTTTCACACTCGTATCAGGATTAGCAGTGAAATTAGCCTTCAGGACTTTAGCTATCCATGGAGCCCAAACACTTGGGTTTTTGTCCCCCCTTGTGCAAGTGTGCCCTGTCCTAATTGTCTTGATTTGATAAGTGATTCCATCAACAAATAAGTTAGCATACACCCTCCAATGACACTTTTCAGCCTCCTTATCCTCATCTAGATCTGCCTCATCTTCTTGTTTTTTTTTCACCTTCTTATATGTTGCCCAATATTTTTTCTTCAAGCTCCTACCCTTCTCCAATGCAAATCCCTCTTGGATTGCATATTCTCTCAACACCTTTAAGAAAGAAGCCTTGTTCTCAAACAAATGACCAACTTTGATCTGTATTTTCCCACTTGGCAAAGGATGATACCACTTCCCATTGTGAAGATAGTTGGGAAGAGCTGCCTCTTCATCAGAACCAGACCCCATCACTTCTAATTCATCCCAATCATCAACCTGATCCTCCAAATCACCATCACTTGAACTCAACTCATCACCAGATTCCATTAGTGATATATTTGAATCACTTTCATTAGGTGAAGACTCTCTCTTTGAATCCTAATCATCATCTGTACTCACTGACTCATACCCTAACTCATCCACATCTCTTGAACCCAATTCTGGTGGATATGTAACTAACCTTGTAACAGCAGACCTTATAAGAGTTAGTGGATTCTTTGTTGTGGTTTTTCTGATTTGTGTTTGTGTTTTTGTGGGTGTTTAGAGTTCATTAATGCTGGGAGATGGTGGAGGATCTGGTATATTGGCAGTAGAGGGTTTTATGTGGCTGCAGTAGGTTGGGAAGGTTGCATGGTGGCTGCAGTAGGCTGGGGAGGTTTTTTAGTGGCTGTAGTAGGCTGGGGAGGTGGTATGGTGGCTGCAACAGGCTAAGGAGGTGGTATGGTGGTGGGTTTTATAAGTGTTTTGGGCTTCTTTTTGTGGTGCACAGACTTGACCCTCTTTTTCTTTGGCACTGGAAGCATTAAAGTTGGATCTTTAACTTGCAATGGGACAATTGGATATTCAGTGCAATATTCCTCATCATCCTCTTCTTCAGCTTCATCACTCCCCTCATACCTACTCTCATTCCATTGGTCATAATACGGGGATCCAGGAGCATAACCTTTGAACCCATATCTCTTTTCCTCATCATCACTCTTATCAACACTCTCATCACTAAGTATAACACAATCACTATTATCATCATTTTCAGTGGGTGGCACATCTGCCCTATCCACATCCTCTGCCTTATCAGTTTGCCCATCACCATTTGGTTTAGTGAATCTTTCATATAAAGGCCTAGCTATATCACAAATTATCAATGGCACTTCACTCTCTTCAATCCACACCACAAATGGACAACCTCTAAACATTCACAAACTCTAAACATTCCCCAACATCTTTATCATTACTCACATCCATTAATTCACCATTTGAGAGTTGGCATTTTACTATGGGGTTTTTGGGTTCGAAGAATATTTGTTTAGCTGCTTCTACCCACAAATCAATAACCAACCACCAGCATAGTGCAAATCAGGATCCACACCCAAATTTTCAAACTCACGCCCTCCATAATGACATATAAATGACCAATTCTTCTGTAAAAAAGAAACAACAAGGTGCAGACAATCAATTTCAGCACAACTAACACATAATTTGAACAACAAATTCAGTAGTCACAAAAGCCCCAAATTTGCACTTCAAACAGAAACCCTAAATTGAAACCCTAACTTAAGAACAATTTTTTGCCCAAACAAATGTACATGCACAATACCCAATTCATTAAAAACTGATTAGCAAGTATAGCTAATACTAAAAACAATGTTCAGCAAAAATTTGTAGAACAAACCCTAGCTTTTTGCGATTTCGATTTTTAACAATAAACAACTATAACGCGATTTTTTTTTGGAACACTCCCCGCATTTTTAGACCAAGAAATTGTAGTTTAAGGCACACAAACTTTAAAAAAGAAATAGAGCACATCATTTGGGTTGTTAAAACCCTAAAAAAGCTTACCTTCATTGCTTTCGAATCTGAGATTCAAGCTCGGAAACACCTGATTCAGCCCCGAAACCAGTTAATTTGTAGATTTTCACATCTGTTTCAAGCAGCTTTGACCTCGATTCGAAAAAAGTGAAGAGAGAGAACAAGAGAGTATGGGGAGAAAGGTTCTTGTGTTTTTTTTCTGTGCAATTGCTCGAATGTAACAATTTTTGAAAAAAAATCTTCTTCTCTCCCACGTTTCTTTCTTCTTCTTTTTTATATAAATGATTTCACTTTAATTATTAGAGTATATTTCTTTTAGGGTGAAATTACAAATAAGGACATCTCTATCTCAATGCTTTAAGGCCACGTTCACAAACTTAACGGATATTTGGACGCCGTTAGGTCATCAGACCCTAATTGAAAATTATTTCAAAAGTTAAGGTACTCTAAATGAAAATATGCAAACATTGGACACCCTTTTTAATATTACACTAAACATTAGGCACTCTTTTTGAAAATTTTCCTAAACCATAAAAAGGAAAACTTGGAAATTCATATTCATTCGTGGTTCTCTTTTAAGCTGCGATTTTTTCTCACGATTCACTCTCAAGCTACGATTCTCTCACATGATTCTCTCTCAATCTGTGAACTCATGGATGATATTTCCCATTCTAATAAGAGACTTAGAGGAGAACCGTAAGTTTATATTTACGAAAATTTTGATTACTGATTTTAATTTTGCAATTTCATTTGTTTTAAGGGATATTACACAGTGTACCCCTGTGGTTTGGCGAATTGCACAGGGTACCCATTTTTCAAGTTTTATGCGGCAACTACCCCTGAAAATAAACTTAATGAACACTATACCCCTAACCCCTAACTTCTGTTAAATTGACGTTAAATGGGCATGTGAAAAGACAAAAATGCCCTCTTCTTAACCTCACCCACAACCACCCCTCCCCACCCTTTCCTGTCTCTCTCCTCCCCTCCCTTACCATACCACCCCCACCACCTCCTCCACCCCAACCATTGCAGCCACCACTGCCACTCCAAGACACAGAGAAAGGAGAGAGAGAGAAAATACTCCATTCTCACAGCCCGCAGACTTCTCTTATCTCTCCTCAACCCAGAACTCCATCAAGCCCTAACCGCAAGCAACAATTGAACACTACCTCACGCCGACTAGCTATCATTTCCTCTCATCTCACCTCAACCCAGAACTCCCTCACGCCATAGCTACTGCCACGCCTCCAGCTCAACACGCTAAAACCCATGAACTCAGCACCACCATGGCTGCCGATCTCCTCCTGTACCCACTACCACATCCATAACAGCAACAACAAACACTCATGAAAGAATCAAAACAGATCTTCTTAAATTCGCCAATCTCTGGCTTGATTACACAAGCTCGGATTTTGCGTGTATATGGGTAATATCATTTTGGAAATTTGATTCTAAACTTTCTTTGGATTCTTTTCAAATTATTTGTTATTTTTTGGCAATATTTATTGTGGGTTTCACATTACACCGTAAAGAATCTCTCTCTGGAATAATAGTGGGGCGTGGGATGGATGGAATGTTGGAAAAAGGACGAATATGGAGTTGATGGCTTCTGTAATTGGGATGCTGCTTGCTTAATTGCTTGCTTTACTGCTTCCCACACATTCACATTCACATCTAGGTAGCTGTTAAGCCATTTGCCAAGTACCCATTTGGGATTTTCCTTTCTTTGTTTGTTGGGGGTGGCGGCGGCAATGGTTGGGGTGGGTGGTGGAGGTGGAGGTGGGGCTGAGGTGGTGGGGGTGGTTTGGCAGGGGAGGGGGAGGAGAGGAGAGAGAAAGTAAAGGATAGGGAAGGGGTGGGTGGGTTTGGGGGTGAGGTTAGAAGAGGGCATTTTTATCTTTCTACATGCCTATTTAACGACAATATAACGAAAGTTATGGGTTAGGGGTATGGTGTTCATTAAGTTTGTTTTCAGGGGTAGTTGCCGCATAAAACTTGAAAAATGGGCACCCTGTGCAATTCGCCAAACCACAGGAGTACACTGTGTAATATCCCTTGTTTTAATTAGCGATTTCGACATTTAATAAGGTTCGCATTACTAATTTGGAGTTCAAAATGTCATTAGTGACTTGATTTCGCGTTTCGTAATGTCTCGATTTCTAATTTGAGTTGAAAATCTTGACTGCATTACTGATTTTGATCATGATGATTGGGCTAAAGGTTCTGTAGCTAAGGTTGAGCTCTTGGCTAACGAAGAGAAGGATTAGCGTGATTCACTCAGAGATGATGGAATTGAAAAGTAATTTTCTGATCTAATTATTTGTTTATTAATTAATTGCGGTTAATTGTTTGTTTATTAGTTAATTATGGTTAATTACTTGTTTATTAGTTAATTACGGTTTGCTTTTTCTTTAGGATATCTTCTCAAATACAGAAGGAAATCACGGAGGTTTTGGTCACTGCAATCTTGGAAGAACTAGGGTTGGTCCTGTCATATTATTGGCCCTAGGGCGAAATACAAATAAGGGCCCTCTGTGAACTAATATATTGTTAATATGTACAATATATTTATAATATAATATAATGTGATGTAAAATAATATAATTATTACAGTAAATTAGAAAGTTTTTAATTTTACGCATTTTGGGCCCTGGGAAAGCGTCCTTGTTGCCCTCCCCAAGGCCGGGCCTGGGAAGAACGCAAGAAATTGATTGCTAAAATTGCGGCGGATCGAGCACAGGCAAATATAGAGGGAAAATTTCAACTGATGGGAACAGCTGTTCAAAATTCTGTGAACAAGGCTAAAGGACTCATCTCGAAACTTTCACAAGACCTGGACACGTTAATGGACAGCTGACAGAAGTGGTGAATGATGGAAACCGTGAATTAGAAGATGCTGCAAAGAGCTTTGAGAATCTAAACAAGACCTTGCTGGAAGATATATAAAATCAAGGTGAACAATTATTTTTTTTTGAAGAATTTGTGTTCATGTTTTCAACTAGACTATTTGTTTTCCACTAAACTTTGAAAGAACAAGAATCTGGCACAAGAATTCAGTTAAGTTTGCTGCTAATAGTGTGCCTAACTCACAACCTTATTATTGTTCATTTTCTTGTGATTAGGTTAAATAATGAGAATAAAGTGCTGATATGATTTGTTGACTGTATCAATTTTGTGATGAGAATTGTATATTTGCATTAAAGCCCTCTAAATTTAGTATAAGAAGAGATTTGAGTTATAAAAAGAGTACAAACACTCTTTATCCAAGAATCTCCTGCTCTCCCAAAGGAATTGTTGGTGGTTGAATTTAATGATTTAAGAGTAGTGATAGGATCTTTAAACGTTGCATCACATAAATAGATATGAAGTTTAGGGCATAATTAATGAGACAAAGTTTGCCTGCTCTATTCACCAAAAAAAAAAAAAAAAAAAAAAGTTTGCCTGCTTTAGAAAGATGAGCAATCATCTAGTTCTGGAGTTTGTTTTTAACCTCACTGACTATACCATTTAATGCCTTCTACTAGGTGAGGTGAGTGGAAACCTAGGTAAGTGCCGAGGTCCTTAGAAGGTGTGACCAGTTCCTGCTCAAAAATGATTTTGCTGTTCTCATTATTATTTTTATTATTTTTTTTTTAAACTGATTCAACACAAAACATGTGCGACACACAAGACACAGATTTGAGAATTCCGAGCCTCCCCTAAAAGGATCAAATCATAAGCGAAGAGGAGATCAGAGATACCCAATTTTTTCCTTCCCACTTCAAAAGGAACCCAACCCCCATAATCACAAGACCTGTGATTTTCAACACTACAAGTATCTGTAAAGCCACAAATTATTAGAAGAAATGTCTGATATTGCACAGGAATGGACATTACAGGTTCAGTGCAATAAAAAACTGCTAACCTGTTATTGTCTCAATTCTTTGGTCAATCTTGAATCCAGCCTCCTTTCTAAGGATTTGGCCAGGATAGTTTTTTTTTTGTATGAAACTTTAGATAGTTTTTCTGTGTTTTTATATATTAAAAATTCTCCAGATACTCAAGAAATAGAGCTGATAAAGAAAGCAGCAGAAGACTGTGGAAAGCATGTCGATTCGCTCAAGGATACTCTGAGGAATTTGGTAAGTAGTACCTTTCTGTTCTTGAACCTTTCAAGCAGTCGCACAATAGAAAATAAGGTTGTTCTTAGTCCTTGCAAGGAAAAGAATCCAAGCTTAATAGATAGCATGTTTGAGAAAATTCTAGTCAATGTACTCTATGATTACTGCATATTAACATCTTTGCCTGTTAGCATTTACCTAAAGGCTAACCCCCAAAGGATGGTATGTAAAGTATTAATAACTAGGGATAGATTTAAGTCATTCTACCTTCTTAATTCTTGGTTTCACAATTCATGTGTCTTTTTTTTTTTTTCCTCATGTGGTGATACAGCTAACCTACAGCTACGAGGAAGGGTTTACCCGTTATATTGGAAAGATGATGTACGAAAGGTTTGTTAATGAGGTGGCAGCAGCTAATCGTCGGGCTCAGGAGGAGGCAGAGGCTGCTCGTCAGACTCAGCAGGTGGAGGCTGCTCATCGGACTCAGTAGGAGGCGGAGGCTGCTTATCAGGCTCAGCAAGGCGGCTCGTCGGGCTCAGCAGGATAACATTGACACAAGGGCAGAATAGGACGAGGAAGGCTAGCTGCTGCTAAATAGGCTTGGGATGGAACAAGAGTTATATACATAAATGGACAGTTTTTAGACCAAGAGTTAATCTACAGAAATGGACAACTCCATAACCAACTACATAGACAGATTAAACACACACTTTATGCTTTTCAACATTTTTTTTTTTTGGATGAACAAGTATTGCAGATATCAGAAACTTTCAGCTCTATGACATAATCTCCTATGATTCTATTTTGGACTATGAAAGTTGTTATTGGAGTTTTGTTGAGATGGTTGCTACATCATATTCATAACAGTGACACTACTACCATCTTTTGGCTAGGACTCTTACTCCCTCCGTTTCAATATAATGTTAATGGTTTGACTTGCGCGATCTTCAAGACAACACTTTGACCATAAATAATTGCGATTATATAAATCCCAAAACTTATAAAATAATAATAAATTGAAACTACT
>BSSO01000247.1:0-39469 GCA_030267885.1 Mesembryanthemum crystallinum
AGGATCTGATATTTATGGGCTTATAACTGCAATTGTGGTGAGGCTGGTTCTTTACAACCTTTCCCTGAAATCTTATTCTGTGTACTTGTTTTTTGTACAAGGACAATTTAGTGATAGATTTGAAGTTGTCCGCTATATTCCAAACTAAAAAGATTGCCACTGAATATTCATTCAGCAGTGTGTTCTGTATTTCCCTCTTACTCTACTATGTCAAAGTTGCATCTTATATGGGTAGCATGCCTGCTCTGCTGTCTTTGAAGATATATATGTTTGAAAGTATAGAAGTTAGTCTTTTATGTGGATTTGAACTTATAAAGGACTATTTTGTTTGATTGTTGTGCATCTTGTTTCCTTCCGCTTCAATCTATCACTTATTTTGTTTTAGAAAAACAATAAAATGCATACATTTTGTTGACTCTTGATATTCAATACTGTTTCTCTTTACGTGTTAATATTGCCCTGCACTTTTACATCGATCAATAGCATTAAGAGATTGTACAACACATCATATTCAGATTAATAAGTGCTAGTACGTGTCTCCTACTATTAGTGCCATCTGTTACTCAATCAAACCTGTACTTTTACATTTCATCAGATTCAAGCAGTTACTGATTTTTCCCTGGCATCTTTTGTTGTTTTCTTTCTGAAATCTGTTGCAGAGTTCGTATGCATTACGGACATCCAGATGTGTTTGACCGTATTTTCCACATATCTCGTGGTGGCATTAGTAAGGCATCACGTGTTATTAATATCAGTGAGGATATTTTCGCAGGTATGTAATACTTCATGCCTATTCTGTTCTAGTTTTACTTAAGATTTCCAATCTTGTCCGTTCATATAATTTTCATAGTGACCCTTCATCCTTCTTCCCATTGTAACATTTTGATGGATACCTTTGGACATTTCTCCATCTGTATTCCACTGTTCTTGTGCTGTGTCTGTCATTTCTCTATAAATTATGTTGTAAGCACTACGTGGTGCACATTAGAATCTTTATATTGGGTTTGCAATTTAGAAAGTTGATGGATCTTTTGAGAGCACCTAAAAGGTAACACTGGAGAAAAATGCCAATGTGGAACATATTACATATTCTCTTGAAATCAGTTAGATATACCCCTATGGGCTATAGCGCAGCAGCAACAGGCAGAACCAAATGAACTACTACATCTTTAGTTTCCATTGACTCTATGCTTATCTTGTATGGTGTAACCTTCCACTTCAAAAGCTGTCGTGGAACAATTTGTTTTGACCAAGGTTGACTCTTCTCAATCCTCGTGTAGCTACTATTCTTGTAGTTTATCCTTTCTGAGTGGGTCTTCTTTTCAACCGCAATTTATTAGCTCAAGGTTCAGCAGTGATCTAAAAGATTCTTCATTTTAGAAGTCCATGTGTGTCAATGACCTAATAAATTTGAGCTTCTTGAACATAAGATTTCAGACAAACATTCTTCCTTTATAGACGAGCTTATATGTTTTTAGGCGATGGATAAGTGTTTTCTTTGTGGTGTGTTCACTATATTAGTTTTCTTTTGGGGACTGAAGAAGCATGTGATAGTGCTTGTAGTCTATCACCTACAATGTCATTGTTTTACATAAGTGCTTTCTGATTTTACTTTCTTTATTATTGAAACATTACTTTGTTGTGAAACATGCTTATAGTCACTCTCTTCTCATTCTGTGGCAGGCTTTAACTCCACCCTGCGACAGGGAAATATTACTCACCATGAGTACATACAGGTTTGACTGACTACTACCAGTTTTTTATCATATCTTATCATTTCACTTTCAGTAAATGTCGCATGTTTGGGCTGCCTCAAAAATTAAAAATCATATTTTGAAGTTTGTGGATTTATTTTGGAACGAAGAATTGTTTGATGTACCATTCAAGAGAGGTAGCAGCTAAATGTTCAGCTTAATACAGGTTGGGAAAGGAAGAGATGTTGGACTGAATCAGATAGCCCTCTTTGAGGGAAAAGTTGCTGGTGGAAATGGGGAGCAAGTCTTAAGCAGAGATGTATACAGGCTTGGGCAGCTCTTTGATTTCTTCAGAATGCTTTCTTTCTATTATACAACTGTAGGTTTTTATGTGTGCACAATGGTAAGCTGACTATTATGTTCTGCTCATGTTTTTTGTTCTCTATTATATTCTAAAAGTTTGCTCATTTTGTCTTCTGAATTATTGTTTTTCCTTCTGCTGCAGATGACAGTTCTTACTATATATATTTTCTTGTATGGAAGGGTATATCTGGTAAGTTAATACTTGGGGGATTAAGCTTATATCTGACCTTCATCTCTGTATTCATACGATTCCTCTGCACCAAAGCAGAATGAAAGACAATGAATCATGTCATTCATATTTAACCCGATTATAGTAGACCTAAATGTGGATCTGGCTCTTGTTATACTGTCATGCTACTGTACAACTTGCATTGTAAGGGATTTAGGATGCAAAACAGCAACTCTGAAATGTTGAAAAATGGCTTTCATATTGTATCTTGCATTCTTGCTTTTGTTTCTGAATTTCCTTTGCGTCGTAATAAAGTAATTGTGCTGTTTTTCCCCTTCGACTTTCAACTCCTATGAATCAAGAAGTCATAAGACCCTAAAACTTGGCGCAGAAATGGTCTTGAAACTGTTGCTGAACGCAGTCCCTCTCAATACTATTTGTAGTTGGAGTTAGTGGGTCTGACTTATGATCCACATATTCTCTCTGTTCAGGGTATATGTTATATTTTTACTGATGCTAGACAAAAGCTAACAAATCATAAACATACAGTAATACAACTAGCAGAACTTAAACAGGTAGCTGAAGAGCATAGAAGGGGCCATGGCAACTTCAGGCCCCTCTTATGCTTCTTCCTTGATTGAAGTGTTTGTGCCTCTTATATTGTTTAGTAAAAACCATAAAGCAATTTATGCGTTTCCAGTTGACCCCACTTGTGCTACCAATATATCATGAGGAGTAGTTGTTCTTAAGGCTTGGTTTTCCTCTCAGTTACTAAAATCTTGAGTGAAGAAATAAGGATCACCACAGTTTGAAATCTGGATTTCTGGAACAAGTGCTTAACCAAATTATGATTGAGTAGATTAATTAGGGATATGGTTTATGTATCCAAAGTCTCCGCTTGATTGATTGCTATTTGTTCTTTTTAATAATTAATAGGTAATAGAAGTTCTCGTATATGGTTGGAGTAGCAGTGTTTATTCTTAGACATGGTTCGTCTATTTCCCTCCAGTAACGTCCTAATGACTTCCAGAGTTAAATGGAACTCCTGATTAATTAGATCAAAGGTTAATCAGTTTTGAAGAGTTTGATAAAGCTGGAATTATGTTGATGTCCTGATCACATGCTTTTCTATTCGGGAGGGGATAAGTCTGCTGATCAAATGCTATTTTATTGGACAGGCCTTCTCTGGACTTGATGAAGGAATTGCAAAAGAGGCCAGAATCCTTGGAAGCACAGCTCTTGATGCAGTTTTAAATACTCAATTCTTGGTTCAGATTGGAATTTTCACAGCAGTGCCTATGATAATGGGTTTTATTCTAGAGCTTGGACTGTTAAAGGTTTGCTGACTATTTGTACCTTGCTGTCTGTTTAATAAAAGAGAGCAGTTGCTTAAATCTCTTTTAGCTTTTGCCTTTTTCTGAGTTACTGTTCCTTTGATATCCAAGTTTTTTAGTTTCCGTTTTCTGGCTTATCTTGGTCAATGTTTAATTTTTGTTAGTGATTTACTCTTGCAGGCAGTCTTCAGTTTTATAACCATGCAGCTCCAGTTGTGTTCAGTTTTCTTCACTTTCTCATTAGGAACCAGGACACATTACTTTGGACGTACTATCCTGCATGGAGGTGCAAAAGTATGCATCTTACTTATTTTACTTGTGCATATGCTAATGTGCAGTCTTCATGATGATACTTATTTCTTCTTCTGCTTCTCTCTTATTATTGTTAATGCTTCTCGCATATTATTGTTAACAGTATAGAGCTACTGGGAGAGGATTTGTTGTCCAGCACATCAAGTTTGCTGACAACTACCGGCTTTACTCAAGAAGTCATTTTATTAAGGCGTGAGTATTAGCAGCTTGTTATGATGATATTGGGTTACTGTAGGGATACTGTATGAATTGATCATTTTCTGGTTAATCTAGTGATATTGAATGATTAATTGAGCTCCCAACACTATGCAATTGCAGGCTTGAAGTAGCGTTGCTGCTGACCATTTACATTGCATATGGCTACACAAAGGGTAGTGGTGTCTCTTTTGTGTTGCTCACACTTAGCAGTTGGTTCCTAGTTATCTCGTGGCTCTTTGCTCCATATATCTTTAACCCCTCCGGCTTTGAATGGCAAAAGTAAGTTTTACAGAGATGCACTGTCATGCCACCCTCCCTAATAGTAATTGGTGATTTGAGTTAAAATAATGTCATTCTTTTTTTGCTCAACTATTCCTTCTATCTATATTTGCACCTAGGTATCTACTTTTGGTCTGAAATATTATGATAAAAGGGGGGGGTGGGGGGGGTAAATAGAGATTGATTCAGTCAAAATTAGAGGAGGTGCTTGGCATAATTACCATCCTCTACATAAACCAAACCCTGGCTTTTCTCTTGCTGAGCAAGAGTTTGATTGTGTGACGGTAGGATCATTCCCACTTATTTTCCTTGGAACTAGGGTCAGCAAGCTAGTATATATTCAGATATGGTAGTTTTAGGCAGCCACTTCTCTTATGGGAAGAAAAGGGATCAACGGAACACATAAATAGCTCAGTACGATACATTTGAAAAACTAAAAATTAAAGAAGAGAAAGAAACTGAGCACGCTGGATGAACTTAGAAGATAGAAACTGAAATTTGCATAACCAAAATAAACAAATAACAATATAAAAAGAAACATAAAATTCTACTAAAGCCTATTTATTGTTTGAAATTTCAGTTTCCAACTTTTCTTTTATGTTATGATGCTAGCTCCAGTAGGCTCAGTGCATGCCACTAAATCCGATTTCTGAATCGCTCACTTTTGTAAACGTCAGGACTGTGGAAGATTTTGATGACTGGGTCAGCTGGCTTCTGTACAAAGGTGGAGTTGGTATAAAAGGAGAAAATAGCTGGGAATCTTGGTGGGATGAAGAGCAGGTTTGTTTCATTTGATCACGCTTGTGATTAATGGCAAATATTATTCTTGTCCTTAGTTTTTGGTTTTTTTGTGGGGAACCCCCATATAAAATGAACTTTTGGAAAAAAAACTCCCTTATAAAAAGAAGTTTGTGGGGAACCCCTTATAAAAACAAAAGGACATGATGAACGCACCTTAAGTCGTTTTTCGGCCAATTTAAATGAAGTTCTGACCGATTTGCTCTCATCCTTTAAGCACATATTGTATATTTTAAGCAAATATATGTTTAAAGGCTAAGGGTAAAACGGTCAGAATCTCATTTAAACTGGCCAGAAAATGACTGATGGTGTGTTCATCATGGCCTTTTGTTTTTGTAAGGGGGTTCCCCACAATAAAATTTTAAAGGGTTTTTTTTTTCCATAAAGTCCATTTTGTAAGAAGGTTTGCCACAAAAAAAATCCTTATTTTTTTTTTTATTATTAATCTTGGCTCGATAAAGTAGATTTTTGACACTTCTTAATCTTTCTAGTTAAGCTAACACAATTTTTTGACTGAAAATTTTACTTGGGCATGATCATGGGAATCAACTGTTTAAATGTGCGGAGGAACTCTATAGAAGTCTCTCTTGTGTCCTGTGCAGGAGAGGGATTTTATAGGAAAGTGATAAAATCGAGTATGCATAGTCATTATTAATATGTTACTCTGGTCTCTTATTTCTAGCGTATTAATATATCCAATTTTTTCGAATTCACTACTGTTAAAACAGGTTTTTACCTTTCGAGAGCATGATGCATAATGTAAAGTTGCCTTTGATTTTGTATAATGCAGAATGTATTTTTGTGGTCCCTGATAACCATTTTTTTAGGATCCCATCATTAGTCATTTCTCATTTGTCTCTGGAAATATTTCCGGATGGATCCTCTAGTTGTATGTTGCTTTCTTGGTCATCCTTTTTATCTTTAACTAATATTTGTGCAATTATGATGCTCGGTAAATTTACTGAGATATAAGTGATATTAAAAGTCTTATAACTGACATCAAAAGCCTTGTGGCTTATGTTAGGCTTTTGATGTCAATTACAAGGGTTTTCATGCACTTTTATCCGGGGGCTTAAGATGGACATGATAGTCTTATGTTCCTTCTAGTCTATTTGTTTCTTTTCTCTTATTTTGCTGATAAGATTTTTCCTTATCTTTCCAAACATTGCTTATTTTCTTGCAGAGTCATATCTACACCTGGAGAGGCCGTATTCTAGAAACAATTTTGAGCTTGAGGTTTTTCATGTTTCAGTATGGTATTGTATACAAGCTCCATCTCACAGGAAAGAACACATCACTTGCGGTTAGTTGCCTGCTCTTTGTAGCAGATCTCGTATAGTTATATTTTCCGTATCAACTTCAATAGCCAGTTCTACTAGGTTCCTCTGTATTATGGTTCCTCTGTATTATGTTTCCTCTGCTTGTTGAATAAAATTTGAATGATTGGATTTGTTTTTGGAAAGTGTAAAGAAGATGCTAAAGCAGAATGCAGTTGGTGTTCAATGCAGTTTTTTTTGTGCTTTTTGACCCTCATAATCATCAGGGATGTTCACATATGCTGTATTTATACTATCAAGGTGTCTGGGGATTTAGTATTTTATACTGTTTTGATACTGGAGAGCACTTTGGTTAATCATTTTTTTTTAACAGTGATTCAGTTAGTTGATGAATTCTTATAACAGATCAGATTAATACTAATTCACTGTCTTGTAGTAGCCATTTCATCGTATGCTATGTTGCCCGAACTTGAGTACAAGACCTTTTTTTTACTTAATTAAAATTTCAAACTTTTGTACAAGAGTTTGTTATGGTTATAGATTTATTCGTTGAATTATTAAGCCATGGACATATGGTCATGAAGCATATCTAACTTAGATACTGGTACAATGACAGTTGTTTGAAATATTATAAGATAACTATTACTTGTTGGCTGTGGAGGTCAAAGTTAACAATCTGGTTAAGGATCAATCTATATCCCAACTTCCTCAGGATCATCGATCAATGAGAATTGACCCAGATAAGAAACACACATTCCCTTCATCATCCTTGGGCCTAGACCTTCTGGTATCCTGCTTATTGTATGCCTGATAGGGTCAACGCAGGTGTGGCATGCGACTGAAGATTCCCAGCATTATAGTTAAATTAGACATGTGTTTATTATTGCCTTTTAATCTAAATTCTCTTTTTAGTCTGGATGTATGTTTATTGTCGATCATCCTGACTATGGCTTTTTCCCTTTCAGATATATGGCTTCTCCTGGATTGTTTTGCTGGTCATTGTCATTATATTCAAGGTTTGTCATGATATGATGGGCTGAATTTTTCAATTATATAATTTTTATAACTAAATTGTTAAAAGCTTTCATGTTCTGCAGATATTCAGTTTTAGTCCCAAAAAGTATGCTGGATTCCAGCTGTGGATGCGATTTTTTCAGGGAGTCACTGCCTTGGGACTTGTGGCAGCCATTACCCTTGTTGTCATCTTCACTCCTCTCAGTATTCCGGACTTGTTTGCCAGTGTTCTTGCATTTGTTGCAACTGGATGGGGAATACTTTGTGTAAGTTACATAATGCAGAAATACTGGTGATGATTTCATTGCTATAGTATCCTTCTTCATAATTTCCTTCTTATTGAGAGTGGGGGATGGACGATGGCAAGATTGGTGATTATAATTTACTCTGATAGTACCTTTCATGTAACTAAGCCCTTGGACTTTCCTAGGTGTAAATATATGTGGGGATGATTGCTCTATTACAGTCTGCCATTTTATTTATTTTTTCCACCCAACCAGTCTGCCTAAAGCTATTACTGTAGCACACCCCTGGGGAATTGGCGATGGATTTGTTATGTTTGTTGTGTGTGGGTATTCGTGCAGGATTGCTTGGATCCCCCATTTTTTTCCTCCTGGAAGTCTTTCTGATGTTATGCATTCTGTTTTGTTCCAGCTTGCAATCACTTGGAAGAAGCTGGTCAGAAGCGTAGGATTGTGGGATTCCATCCGGGAGTTTGCTAGAATGTATGATGCTGGAATGGGTATGATCATTTTCGCACCTATTGCAATCTTGTCTTGGTTCCCATTTATTTCAACCTTCCAGTCTCGGCTTCTCTTCAATCAAGCATTCAGTCGTGGTCTCGAGATTTCAAAGATCCTTGCTGGAAACAAAGCAAATGTTCAGATGTGAAAAGACGAGCACAAATATGTTGAGACTCCTGGAAACTTTGTGAAGTATTACAGAGGAACTAAGTTTGAAGATCTTCATTCAACTTCTGGCTTGACACTCAGATATTATCTGAGAAGCATTAGTATATGAGTTCTGGTGAAGCCCTTGTATTGTAAATTTTGCTGAGCTGAGCATCATTATTGTGTTCATTTTTGTAGCTTCCACCTTCATCTCATTCAGTTTCTTGTATAAAGGCAAAAGATACATGACATACATCAGATACATTTGAATGAGAGAACAGCTGAATTCATGGCTCTATGTATTCATAGCTTGTACATTGATGAATTTGATCTATTTATCTGTATATTATATATAGATATGTGATTGCTGTGCTTGTTTGATTGAAAACTCCCCCTCGCCCATAAAGTTGCAGTAACCTGGATATCGCAACTTAATAATACTACAATATGGTAGTAATGTTGTGATTGCTGTGCTTGTTTGATCTATTTATCAGATACTCGATTTCTCCCAGTCGGAATTTCCTGTTCCAACTTTCTTGAGGGTGCTACTCCGACATCTCTTTGGTCAGTGGATTAATAATACTTGCCATTTCTAGCAGGAAGCTTATGCTAAGTTTCGTTAAGTTTGATAGTAAAACGGATGAGATATCACGAGAATTGCAATAGTACTGCAGCTCTTTCTGAGCGATTTATATGAACCATTACTAGTTAGGAGATGGGCTGTACCAATGCTGAGATTTTGGGAAACTTTTCCTGTACCAATGCTGGAATTTTGGGAAACAACATGGCCTACCAGCACGGTTAGGAGATGATAAAGAAACAAAATTTTGAAGAAATAAATCTTGCGCACACGAACTGGCATGAGGACCTGCATGGTACCCGGAAGATTGAGCCGTAAGCCAAATTTGCTGCAACCCAGCCTCGCTGGTCCATGACCATCTCTAGTTAGCATGGCGTAAATTCACCGGGGTTTATAACCCTAAACGTCTCTAAATGTATTGTGCATTGAAGTCCTCTGGATATACTCCATGTTCCAGATTACCTTGCAACTAAATATGGTGAAGTATTAGGCGGTAGACTGCTTTGGTTCACCTGGGGCCGACGGGACATATGGTAAAGAGATCAGACCAATCGAGCTACCAGCCTGCCACCACAAAGCATATTGCAAAATCAAGATAATGGAGCTTGAAATTGCATTAAAGACAATGTACAAATAAAGGGTAAATCATAACTTGTGTACTATATTTTGAACAAACACGTTCTTGTATTGGTTTTGATTTACGAGTATTAAGTTTCCGTAGCAAATGTTTTCCAAAGTTAGGGTCCAAGACATTAGTCTGCCCTTGTGATTCCACAGTGAGGGACAAGTTTCCAATCCCAAATTGCTGAGTCCCTGTTTGGCATCGTTGTCAATTTTCAGTTTTTGTCAATTTTCAGTTTTTTTGAAAATTCAAAACCAGTTTAAAAAAACCACTTTTTTTTATTTTCAGTAATCTGTTTTAAGTTTTGAAAATTAAGCAAGGAACTGTATGCATAGAAAATTTCAGCTTTAAATTAAATTTGTACAAAGAGTTGAAAGTTTTTCAAAACCAAAAATTAAAAAATGGCAACCACCCTGAACATAGCCTAACATAACATAATTTAAGCTGAATCTACACACAAATACCTTTCGTAATACCTGTCTCGAAAATAAATGAACCAAAACAGAAGTATATTGCAAGCAAGATAAGCACCATTAAGATACGCTTTAGAGGTGGTCTAAAAATCCACTACATTTAATGTATAAAGGAGTTGGGTATTAATTTACATATCATACTCTATTTTGGAAAGTAATTTATACATTGCCCTGACATTAAACAGTTTCTCTGAAAGTCTGCTTTTCAAGCTTCAATGCTCTTGAAAGGAGAAAAGTTTCTTAAATGCCTACTGATCTGAATCTGAGACACTACAAGGGAATTGAAAATTTTTCTGGTAAAGACTGATGGATTCGATCTTTGCTCCAGATTCAGCTACCAGCGGCCATAGCACCGCGGCTAACCAAAGAGTTGGCTAAAACTGCGGTCTGATTTACTGCTGAGACAGCTAGAGATGCTGAATGAGCATAATTTACTGGATGGTCATATTTACATGCAGGCCCATACTTGCAAATTCCATAACGGTTGTAATAGCTACAAACACTTTCACCCTGTATACCCAACGCAGAGCGATTAGAAACAAGCATAACAAAGACTAAAAACGGAATATATCAGAAAAGTAAAATTAAATTTTGATGAAAGCGGTTGTTTTCTGTCTACAATTGCACTCAGTTGACATTGATTTCTTTCCATTAATATATATCACATATCAAGATAACTTAATTGTGATGTAAAATTTGAACAAAGCATAACAGAGACAAATCCAAATTGAACACATCAAATATGATCAGATTCTATATCTTCTGTCAGGTTTATATAACGAATCTAAGATGAAGTATACTATTGCATGGGATCAAATTACTTGCTCACTTGGTACATGAATGTGACCAGATAACCTCAAGTTTCTACAAAAAGAGATAAATATCAACATCAACATTACCCCAATGCCTCCAAAGAGACTCCCACCTAGGCGGGGTAAGGTACAAAAAGAGATAAAAAGCCTTTTTATATTCCCTCTATTTTGAATTTGCCATAGTATTAAGTATTTTTTGCAGGGAACCCCCTTATATAATACACTTTTTGTAAAAAAAAAACCCTTATATAATTCTTTTTGTGGGGAACCTCCTTGTAAGTTACTTTGGCCATGACCAACCCCCCTTGTTCAATTTTCCGGCCAATTTATGGGATTTTAGGATCGATTTGCCCTTGCGAAAATTTTTCAAACGGGTTTTTTCTTCACCCTTTAGATCCATTTGATTCATACTTGGCATTTTTGTTGAAATTCATATGCTAAGTTTTCCAAAGGGTGAAGAAAAAACCCATTTGAAAAAATTTCGCAAGGGCAAATCGATCCTAAAATCCCATAAATTGGTCGGAAAATTGAACAAGGGGGGCTGGTCATGGCCAAAATAACTTATAAGGGGGTTCTCCACAAAAAAAATTATATAAGGGGTTTTTTTTTACAGAAAATGTATTAATAAGGGGGTTCCCCGCAAAAAATTATAATATTAATTCAAACTTTAAATAAGAATCAAGCATCAAATACTACTCGTCTACATCTACCTATTTAAGGCATGAAATTTCCCTCAGATTGTGAATGTCTCTTATATGTTTCCTTAGTCATTATAATGTCTAAGCCTTCTATTTAGACGAGGGATTCCCATCTCAACAGGCAGAGAGGACATTTCACACAACCCAACTTAGTAACAAGAGCCAGCGTGAAAAATGCAGAGGAATTGCCACAGAACTTACAGGTCTTAGAGGCAAGCCCAAGTCACTGAGGAGAAATGAGGGTGACTTCGCAATCGCACTTTTGGGATGGTGAAATTTACAAGCAGATCTGTATTTACAGTTGCCAGTTTTGAGAAAGTAACTGCATTCAGGTTGGCCTGGTCTTTCCGGAAACTCATCTACAAAAGTCTGCTCCTGTTGATGTGCATAGACATTTCTTTCCAACAACTGACTGCTCATTGCATATGCTGGTGGCACCTGCACACTCCTCTCAGTTGGATACACAGTGGCCTTGCCCGTCCAGTCACAACATACAAGAAAGTGAGCATAACAAGTATATGGCAATTTGTGGCAGGTATTAGAGAGAACAGTATGGAATAATTTCACAAAGTAACTACCATAGTTACTTCTTTCACTTTCCTTTTGCCAATATGTTATCCTTCCAATTCTAAGCCAACCCAGTCCCGAAACACACACAGAAGACATACAAATAAGGCAGAACATGCAAATCAGGTTTGTCAGACAAGTATCATTTAGCAAAATAGTCGGCAGTCTTCTAGAACCATACAAGGAAACTCACTGGACCTGTTTAAAGCAAGTTGTTTGCTTTTAAGTTGAAGTATAACAAACCCTAGGAAAGAAATTCCATCATCAATCTGTCCTCCCATGTAAACACCCAATATAGTAGGAAAATGAGTATGTAAAACCCTACCCGATAAGCATTCCATTCTGGTCGAGAAGGAACACCTTGAGTTGGTCGAAACATCAAGGGCACAAATGGAGGACTTTCATTTAAAGCAGCAGGGGGAGACCAGGGCGCAGGGGTTGATTGTGAGGCGTTAGATGATAAGACAGAACCCCCGTTACTGAAAACAGACGGGGCATCAGGTCCTCCTAAAGATGTCGGATCAGGATGATTAAACCTACAGTTAGCTCCATACTTGCATGAGCCATTACGCATGTAGTAAGGGCACTCTTTTTCTCCCTGTGAAGCAAGAATCTCATCTTAAATTAGAAAAGTAAGGTAGGGCAAATGAAAATCAGCTAAAGCCGAATGTTAAACAAAGCAGTACCAGGCGAATTGGCAGACCCAAAAAATTAAGCTCTAATGTAGGGGAGGATTTTCTGCTGTGGTTGTATTTACAGGCTTTCCCAAACTTACAGCCTCCAGGGCGATCAAAGTACTGCACCAAGAGCAAAAGGAAAAAAGAAGTCAGACAGGGAACAGGAAGACTTGATAAGATTATGGCGCAGAGAACATAAATGAACTACTTAGTTTTCTGTACATACAACAAGATCACCTTAGAAAACAGCGAATAGCTACCATGAATATATGTTATGTTATATGAACTCTTCCTACCACTTGAAGAGTCCATGTTGGATAATTGACACTAAAACATGGGTATGACACTTCGACACCTCATTTCTAAATGACAATCATTCAAATTCTTAAGGCCAATTCTAACATGAGCGTATGTACCTAGCTGGATACATGTAGTCCATCTCATGCAACATATGGACTAAAACTGCAAAGCTTGAGAACTCATCCAAACAGAACACTCCTTCTGCTGGTAGTGCTCATTCACCCTATCAGTGCCAGAAGTCAAAAAAGCAGACAACTAAGATCTATTAACCTACCCAAAAACAAGATTTCACGAAGAAATCCAAATTTTCTCATCAGGTATAAATGCATAGGTGCGGTCTCGTGGCCAACTTCTAATGCACCAGCTTGTTTAGTTAACTTTATGAACGTGCTACTACATAAATTCAAGAAAGCATGTGTATTTGATGGTGAATACTGTGTTTAAATATCAACCTGCTCATTCCTTAAATATACAAGCAAACTGAACTTTAAATATAATAGCAGAGGAAAAGGTCAGTTTCTGCGGATACAATGGCATATGAAGAGACAAAGAAAGCATTCTTCGCTATCACTAAGAAAATTTGGATTTAATGCAATCACTAATTATGCATATAGCATTATTCATATCAACAAAAATCTTATCACTTCGGTAACAAAACTAGATATTCTAAAAGTCTTAGATAGCATATCCAAAACCAGTGATATTCTGTCAGCTCATAAACATATTATGCTTTTGAGCATGATTACATTATTTGCTGGAAAAGATCTCACCAGCAACCAAAGTCAAGTCATTCAAAGAAATAGAGAGACTATAACTCCTGTGCATGAGCAAAGGCTAAATCAATCAACAAAGAAGCCAAGGTTTCCTAAAACATAAGAGATTTCCTAACAGAGGGAATCCTAGCAAAAGCATAAATATCCACAACACTTTTTTTGAGAAAGCCGTGTCTTATATCACGTTAATACCATAAACATAAAACAATATGTTCATACAACTATTTAAATTCCATGTATGAATGATTCCAGGATTTGCAATTTAAACATATATATGGAATATATACCTTGCAATCAATCTTCCCTTCCTTATCCAAAGAATCATCAGTCTCATTCACCTTCTGAGAAGCTCTATCAGCAGACACTTCCTTCCCCTTCACCATGCCACACTTAAATCATCAAAAGGGAAAATTTACAGTCCAAAATTCAAAATTTAACAGATAAAAAGAAACTTAGTTTTTAGCTTAGTCTGATAATCTCCACCGAGATCAATTTTTTTATTTTTTATTTTTTACTTTTCACATCAAACCTAGATACTAGAATTATATTGATTGAATCAATGAAAAAGATTTTGACTTTACCTGATTTTTCCTGTTAGGTGGGTGATTGAACTTGCAATTAATCCCAAACTTACACAACCCAGTTCGAAGATAAAACGAACAATCCTCAGCATCAGGCCTCACTGGAAACCTAAATTTCCTACTCCTCTCTCTCTCCTTCTTCCCATTCTCATTCCCATTCTCAACCCCATTCCCATCATTCTCATTCTCATTCTCATTCTCATTCTCACTTTGGCTCACAATCTCGACCTCATTCTCTCTCTTCTCTTCGTTTTCTCTCTCCTCGGAGTTCCCCCCATCATCTCTCTCTCCTCCATCATTGTCGGTGTCGATTTTGCTTTCGTTTTCGGGTTGGAGAGAGAGAGAATTGAGCTGATCGTTGATGGAATCGGAAGATTGACGATCAACTGGAGGCTGTGAAGAGTCAATTGAAGGTGATTGTGATGTTGATGAAGATGAAGATTCTATGACCGCCATTGTTGTTGTTAACTCCACATTAGAAAAACCCTAGAATTCAGGTGGATGCCATGGCAGAGACTAGAGACTAGAGAGGAGAGAGAGAGAGAGAAAGGCAGAAACAAAGGAGGAAGTTGAGGGTTTATTAATGAATTTATGGGAAACTGTGCTTTACTGTGCTTAGTACTAACAATAAATACTGCTCCACTTGAGTGTCAACATGCATTTAATATTTATTTCGTTTTTTTTTTATTTTGTTTCTTTACTTTATTGTTCTTTTTCCTTGTCCTTTTCAACATTGTCAATGTGTTTATATGGCCTAAAAGGATGAAACTAACCTAATAATCCCTTGGAACAAAACATGATGCAAAAAGTAACAATATGTTAGTATAGGAGTATAAATTTGAAGAGGAAAGGGGATAAGATGGAAACAAAACGGTATTACAAACTGCCGGTAAAGTGTGGTTTATCCTTTGAATTTCATTTATTGAATTTCATCATAATTTGAGTTGAAATCGACATTTCGCGTCGAAAGAAAACAAAAAGAAAATACTGCCAATAGTTTAAAGAACTGTCATTGATATTGTTGGATGATTATTCATCTTTTCACATGGGGAAAATATGATAGATTATAATTACTTTTGGGAAACAAGTTCATTAGATAATGTTTTCAAACAAATACATTGCAGATATAGATAATACACTTGAATTTGTATGATTGGAGATTATATCCAACATGTTTTTAGCATGTATGGATAATGACCTTATCACTACGAATAGATTCCAACACCAACATGATTATAATAGAATCCATTTTAAGAGAATAAAAATCTATTTGCGTATCTCAATCAATTCTCACTTTATTAACAATTAAAAGGAAAAGGAATCACTTTACTAAAATAAAAATTACATCGACGTTGGGCTAAGCAAGAAATGCTGCATTGATATGCTCTCTTTCACTTCTCGTGTCAAAATAGGTATCTATTGCATCGAAGAAAAAATAGATATCTTCATAATGAACCATAAAAATAAGGTATATATATCTTTTTATTCCTATTGAATATTTAATGTTGACACAATTGACTACAAAAAATTATACCTAAAAGCGGATATTTTTACCATATATTGTAGTAACTACAAATTATAATGTGTCCACTGATATTCCTCTCCCGATTACGAAATCAAGAATATAAATTTGTATGTTTTTCTATGACATGCTAGTTTTTAAAATAAAGTTCATATCAAACCACCAGACAAAAAAACAGGAAAAAAAAAAAAAAAAAGAGTAACATATACTACTAGTTTGTAGCACAAAAAAATAAAAAATAAAAAACTAAATTGCGCCAAATTTACATATATATTGGAAAAATTCATTTGCTTTTATCTCATTGCTCAAAAACATGCTATTGTTAGGCTTTGTTCTCTTCATGTTATTTTTGTTGATATTTATTGTTGATTAATTATTATTTTTTATTTTTGTTGATTTTCGTTGATTTTTATTGATTTTACTGATTTTTGTTGATTTTCATTGATTTCTGTTGATTCGTTAGATTCGGCAGAGAGCGACTTTGTTGATTTTGTTGATTTTTGCTGATTTTAATTTTAATGACTTTTGTTGCTTTTTGTTGATTTTTACTGATTCTACTGATTTTTGTTGGTGTTTGCTGAAATCAACAAAAATAAGTTGAAGAGAACAAAGCGTTTGGAGTACAGAGAAGGGGAATAAAATCAAGTGATGTTCTCGTGGTTAGTACGGGTTAGAAGTAATAACATCCTCTTTTTTTTCTTTTCCTTTCTAACTTGAACCCATTTGTGCATCTCCCTACCCAAAAAAAAANTAACTAATCTTGTTTGCAGCACGTTGGTCTATGAAGGGGAAAAGTGCTCCTAACAAGCAAATTCTTCCAGTCACAAACTTCATACGCTCAACCTAGCTTTGTTTAAAGGATGAGAGTGTGAAACCATATTGTCGTTTAGAGTTCAATTCCAATTGGCCTTTGTATTATTCCTCTAAAATCAAAACAAAAACAATTTAAATAAACATAAAAAAATAATACTACCATATATGGGGTAAGTAGGGTGAAGTGCACCCAATGTTGGAATCTAGAGCGAAGACATAGAACGTGAATTATGCGTATGATCAAAAACTGGGGATTATTGAATTAAAACCCTACCTTTGATTTTGATTTAATAATGGCCATTACCGCTAACCAACCTCTAACAATTTGTTCATATATACACAACACAAATGCAAACTAACAAAACATGCATATATATAGTAAAAGCTTAAGCAGAGTAAGCACCTTTCATATGTATAAGAGGAAGGTGATTAGGTGAAAAGGAAGCATTTTTTCCAAGTTTTGGCCAAATGTATAGCATCACCAAGCTAGTCTTGCCCTCAGCTCAACAATTACACATACATAGCTTGTTTTGTTCTAGTACATTTCGCTAAACCAAATACTAGCTTCTTTACGAGGATGAGGTGGGAGCACAAGTGGTAAGTGCCCCACTCTCACAACCCAGTGGTCAGGGGTTCGATCCTCATTGTAGGGAGATTAAAAACCTCCTCTACCAAATGGCACGGAGGTTAAGACACTCCTACAAAAGCACATGAGTTTCCTTTGTGCCTTTGAGTAAGAGAGAGATGGGGATAAGTGGGAAAATACGAGCAAGTGAATGGGGTTGTTTGTGAGATTTGCTACATGTGTTGTAAAGTGGACACGGTATCTCTATACTTTTTGACGATGTTTATAGAGTATTCTAAATGAGCCATTTTTACTAATTAATTTGACTCCGTTAAATGAGAAGTAGGCCTAATTAATTGCTCCATCTGCTTTACAATATAGGGCATGCATTTTCTATTTATACGAGTTACAATTATTTGTTTAAATTATTTTGATCATTAATTCATGAAAAAAATAGATTAATTCACAATATAATTTTTATATCACTAGATTGGCATTTGAAATTACATTCATAAGCTTATATATTACTATAATTTTTCATAATATATAACAAGAAATATGTAAGGTTAAAGTGCTCCCTCAAATATTATTACGTGAAAAAGTCAATATGGCATTATATTGTGAAGTGAATGGAGTACTGAGCAATGCTACGAAAAGACAAACACAAGGTTATATATTACTCCATCTGTTTCACTAAAATCTTTACGCCTTGATTTTTCAAAGTTAAAGCCCTATTCGGGGTGGTTGCCAGTTGCCAATTTTTGGTTTTGAAAAATTTTCAACTCTGTGTAGAAATTTAATTTAAAGCTGAATTTTTTTGTGCTTACAGTTTCCTGCTTCATTTTCAAAACTGACAATAGAAAACTGAAAACCAAAAAAAGAGGTTTCCAAAAACTGGTTTTGAGTTTCAGAAAAACCGAAAACTGGCAACTAGAAACCACCCCAAACAAGGCCTTAAGTTTTCAAAATTTGACCATTAATATATAAACAAGTATAATGATTTGTAAAATAAAAATAATATTTTTGAATTCATCTTAAATAATAGTATTTTCAAAATATCAAAATTTTTACAAGTTTTCGAGCTTATATAAATAGGGCGACGATAAATCCTCGTGAGAGGAACTGAAGCAACAGTATCCTAGGAAGGGGGAAGTGCACAAAACACTCAAAACTTTTTACAAGTTCAAACCAAATGCCATGTTGAACTTGAATGTGCAGATAACTATGGAAGTTAACTGTTCCCCAAAAGGACTTTCTTGATTGAACTAAAAGAATGGGTCCAATGAAGACCCCTGGACATGACAGAATAGGCTGTTAAGTTACATGAAAACCCTAAAACTAAGTTTGAAACTAGACCTAGGTCAATCAATCTTTTAAAAAAGAAAACTCCTTGACAAGCAATGTTCATACTCTTACGTTTTACATCACCTCTTAAATAGTAGTATCATTTTCTGGCCTTCTTTGCCGAGTGGCCAGTCTTCCGCTTGTGACGACTGAAATCCGAGACGAAACGGAATGTTTGCCCACAACCCGCCTCGTTGCAGACGTATGGACGAGCTCCTGTGTGGACCCGAATGTGTTCAGTTCGAGCCCAGGCCCACTTGAAAGTCATTCTGCAGCCCTTCCACGGGCACTTCAGGGGCCGGTCATCCATGTGGACACGCCGGTGCTGCACCAGATATTTGTGTGAGAAGAACTTCTTACCACATCCCTTGACCGGGCAGACATTTCGTTTGTGCAAAGCGAGCTCTTGCTTTGACCCAAAACTCATGGTGCACCCTTCAATGTCACAGCAAAATTCAGCCTCTTCCTCATCTTCTAGATTCGCGTCATAGGCGATAGATGAACCCTTTTTGGCTGGACCCTTCATTGCTGGAGCTCTTGGTACTGGAAGCCTCATCTTAGGACCCTTTCTTGCTGGAGGGTTCTTTGTAACTGGAGCTTTCTTTCCTTTGGAATTCGGTACTTGTCTCTTCACTGCTGATTTGGTTTCTACCTCCCGAGGTGGCCTTGGGGTTCTTTTCCGAAGACGAGTGCTGGGCCCACCTTCCATCTCATCATCCGTAACTGGGTCAAATTGTTTGGAAACCCGCCAAGAAGTCCCGGGCTCCAACTGTGGACTTCTCGTATTCCTCGCATGTTCATGTTCAGATTCATCGTCAGGTGAAGCTTCTTCGAATTCGCTGTCCATAATCTCTTTTTGTCGTCCTGTCATCTTTCTGGATGGCTTAGCCTCGGCCTTCATTGTTCTTTTGTTGGTCCTTGGTCCATGATGAGATTGAGGTCTATCAATATCATCCATTGAATCATCAGAGTAACTATCCATGGTCATCCTTTGCTGGCCTTTCCTTTTCTGGGTCTGTTTACCCCCTGGTCTCAAGGGTTTAGCACTCCTCCAAGGTCCCTGATGAGGTTTATCAAGTGAGCCTTCTGAGCCACTCTCTGGGATTTCTTCTTCTTGGTGTTTTGCTTTCTTGACTGGTCTAAACTGTGCTTTTGATTTTCTGATACTCCTCCTAGGTTCGAAGTCGGGTTTATCATCCACTGAATCTTCAGGATCAGTATGAGAAAATTCTCTGGCTTCGAATTTCATTTTCTTTACTGACTTGCTCTCTGCTGTTGATTTTCTCTTCCTCCCAGTCTTCCTATTTGCGGTGATGGTCTGAACTTTCTTGCTAGTTTCTGGTTTTCTTGCGACTTTCTCCTCTGCCTTCAAACAAGCATTGACAGTTCTATCGTCTTCATCTGGATCTTTTTGCACTAACAAGGGATGAACTTGATTTGACATCCAAACTTTACCACACCATTTACCAGCAACCACTAACTTTCTCTGCCGACCAACCCCTTTCCCACGAACCTTGACTTCTGGAGAGGATTTGGATGGAGAATATCCAAAAGCACTGTAGATGACGGAATTGTAGGGCATCTGCTTATTGTACAGAGGTGATCGGCTGAGAATGGCACTGTAGAAGAGGTTGATGCCCATCTTTACAGCCCAATCCCCATTCTTTGGTGTGGCCTCCTCGCTCTGCAATGCCAATTGAATCCGCTCTTCATCCTGTTTAGTGGCCTCAGAGAAAGCAATATCCTTCCAAACGTAATTCATGTCTAATTCTTCTGCCACCTTCTTTGCTTCACACTGTACTTTTGGATAGTCTGAAAATATACACGAAAATTTTCATCAAGCCCCCAAGTGTTGATTGACCAAAGAGCACAAGAAACAGAGAAGCACAACCAGATTAAAAAATAATAATAATAAATAAATAAAAGGAAACCAAAACAAGGACAAGCTATCAGAGTCACTCATGAGGCCCTAGCTTAAAGGACAAGCTTTCTGCTTATGGGTTTCAAGGGTTTTACGCTCAGATCTCCCTAGGCCAAGTAACACTAGCAAATAAATAAACACCCAAAAATAACTGTAGCTGTTAAGTATTAGCACTTCCATAAAGCTGTTGATCAATGAAACCTCCAGAAACAAGCCCAGATATACTAATTTCCCAATTTGGAGTGTGTTTTAGCCTGTTGAAAACTTCAGCTTCTACAACTATATTCCCTCACAATCAACCCCCTCCACCTCCCTATTTTTAACTTCTAAAAAGCTAAAAACACCGCCTAAGGAGCCAAACGCACAAGCTTCAAATTGTAACTGGTTCTTCTTGCCTCCCTAGCGGATGTTTTTAACTTTTTAGAAGCTCAAAATAGGGAGGAGGGGTTTGATTGTGAGGGAAAATAGAGGGGGAAGTTCAAGTTTAACAAGCTACGCCAAACATGCTCTTAGTACTTGAAGCACAGTTGGTGAAAAGAAATCAATACCAAAGTGTCAACAGCAGTATATAAAATATGCCTGCTTTTCAGGATCAAAATCCACAGTCCCAACTCCCAAACACTTTGCTGTTGATCAACATGCTAACATGCAACCAAGAAGACACAGCAAGACAGGGGCATGGTACTCACAGCTACCAGCATAACTATTAGAAGACGATGAGGGCTAAAAATGTTAGGTTTCAACATAAAATTACGTTCATACAAACCTGGGTGACAAAGGAGTAAGATATGCACCCCACCGACTGGTCGGAGTTGTTTCTCAACCTCCACAGCATGCTCAAGACAGAAAACATGCATTCTCGAGGAATCTTCATCACATCTACCAACAAAAGGAAAACTTGGCTTGCCAACCGGGTCAATAGCATTGCTAATTTTTCCAGCATTACTTTCATCACCAGCAGGGGAATAATTCTGTTCTGAAGTCATGGTATCCTCTTCAGCGAATTTGGCAGAGCAGTCATGAATTTCATATCCACTATCATCACTATTAGCTCTTCTGTGCACACAATGGCCATATAAGTCTAAACTCTGGGGAGAAATTTCATCATCGCATTCAGATCTTGAAGAAACTGGGCTAGGACCCCTTTCTACACCACTATCATAGCCCTGCTCAGAAGTTGGTGATAAAGAATCGTCATGGTGAAATCTAGCACCGTATGAACCGTCTCCAGATATGTTATCCTCAGAAACAACGGGACAATTGGGTAGCTCATCATCTTCATCACTGTCGGAAGAATTTCCATAAGTCATAGCTAATAGGCCAAGAGCAGAAGACTCTTTCTTGCTTTCATTATGAGAGTTCATCTTGATAGTTTCAGCAGTAGGTGACTTATTTTTTGAGGTGTTATCCATGCTTTGAGCCTGGTAATTTGCAGACTGGACAGGTACATCATACAAGCCATAAGGGGCATTCTTTTCCATGGACCCTGAAGTCAAGTAACATTTAGTGAGCATGATTTCTAGATAAAATATAATATAAATCCTGCGGCCTAAGCAATGTAACCAGCATCACTAATTGAATAGCAAGTAGGCACTAATTCAAGCAACTATATCACTTCCTTTCAGCAACATACTGTGACAATGCTAGAATTATACATGGGTAGAACATTTTCACGGTATACTAATGCAACCAAATCATAAAAACAAACCAAACCTAGAGCAGAACAAAAAATGGCACATTCAAGTTGACAAAGCATATTGGGTTAAACTGAGCCTTTGGGTCCATTAATCTCTACTGTTTACTATCTATCTTTGGCGATCAATAGCAACTAATAGGGTTTCAAGTTTCAGCAGAGTACCTATCCCTTGGCACCTCTTGTACCTGCTAATTTTAACTGCTGTGAAGTAAGACCTACTCTTACATTTATAATGCTTGTTGCCAGCCAACCATAGTCCCCTTCCCATCTCATTCCCCGCCTTTCCTTCCACCATACTATATCATTCTCTCTTTTCCATTACAATCCTGTGTCTCATCTCCCAGATAATTGTTTCCTTTGTTGCTGATCAAGGTATGATACATGTAAGCCCATATGAGGATAATAGAGGGGCTACCTGAATGTGGGATGGTATGGAGACAAGGAGGCAGCTTTGCCTCAATAGAGGTAGGAAAATGTGATGCACTATGAATAAAGGAAGAAGTCTAGATTTAGAGAATAGAATTTATAGGATAATTGATGACATTTTGAATAGTATTTAGGGTAAATTTCAGTGAGGTATTATTGAGGTTTGGCCTAAATACATATAGGTACACTGATGTTTCAGAAATTACATTGAGGTACACTCCGATGAGATTCCGGCCCGAAAATGCTGACATGTCATTTTTATTTAAATTTGAACTAAGCTTAACATTCATATGATGATATTACCCTCAGCATACCTTGTTGAAACTTTTACACAAAAAATTAATTTAGCCTTCATTTGTTTTTTTTAAGAAAAGTGCATTGCTTACATTCTAATGATTTCTTTTTGGTTAATTATGTTTTATTTTTATCTCGGCTTTTTTAGTCTTTATCTAAGCATTTTAGGAGGAAAATGTCTCACCATTTTCCAGGAGCGTTATTGTCATTACAAGTGCTCCTATCACCGGAACTTTTATTTGCAATAAGCTTTTCAAACGTCAGTATACCTATCTGTATTTACGTCAAACCTCAGTATACCTCACTGAAATTTACCCTATATTGTATTATCAGTCAAAGTCCGCCAAATTGAAAATTGTTTGGTTTGCTTTGTAGGACATATGAATTATATAAAAAGATACATTATATAAGGTATTGATCACCATTAGCGACAGATTGGAGTTTACTATCAATATCATTATATTTCTCTAATATTCTTATGCCCTTTCTCCTTTATTCTTGTAAGTTGTAACATCCCCTTTCATTATTTTGTCCATAAAAGAAATGAAGTTTGTTTCCAATTCTGATGGAGCTGAAAGAGTCAATATTGACAACCTTTCGACTTCAGGTTATAATGAGCTTAAACCAAAATGGCTCATTAAAAGTTGTGTATTTCTCATATGTTGAGAAATAGGAGACTATTTAATGCTTATTCTGTTCAAAGATCTAACAGCCACAACCGCTTCTAAAGGCCAGGCTGCACACATCTGTCCCACTACCCTGCCCTATGCATATCAGTACCAACAACAACAACCAAAAAAAAAAAGAGGCTAAGGAAAGATGACATGTGGGTTCACTCTTTCGAGGTACACACTTCTACGGTTACAGTAGGTCAACACAATCAAGGGGATCATGCAAATCAACTTTTACCACCCCTATGTCCTTTGATGGTTTCTAACATAAGGGAAATCATTTGCTTCTCTAGTAGCCACTTCACAAGTTCGCATGGAATAAATTTGACAGCGTGGACTCTTGTCATTGCTATCACACCACTTTAGGCATAGTTTTTATTTTCTTATTGTTGATCATTCTCATTGGTGTATTTGTAAGTTATCGCAAATATGGGATACTTGACAGTCTTATGGATAGATTATGTTAAAAACCATAGAAAAGCAAAACTAGAATTCATTGGATTGCTTAACAAGCCATAGGTAATGACATTTATCTACAGCTTTGGAGGTTCAAGAATAAGCTAAGATTCAATGTGACTGCACACATTTTTGTAATAGCATTTCAACTCTGTTTTCTAACAACTGTCCTCTTAGGCTAACTTTTCTTCAGAATATATTTTCTCTGGCCCAAAAAGATTAATCTGTGAAAAAATAACTATTCCGTCAGATTCTTGATATCTTTTCTACACTTTTATGACTCTCATTCGCTCTTTTCACCTGTTAACTGCCCCTCCCCTTTTCTTTCTATCCTCTTTCCATCAGCACTTTTCCACATCAGAGAGAAGGTAGTATGTAACACTGAAAAACTTTAGGGTCCATGGGATTAGCCAGGTATCCATGTTATCAACCAAAAAAAAAAAAAAAAAAACACCTGGAAGAAGTAGAGGTGGCAAGTAAACAAAGTTGAGGTTTCTGTAGGTCCATGAGCCCATCGGATGAGAAACTCCTCTTAATAATGGTTCACTAACATGGAAAGGAACTTCTGACCCAAACAAAGAAAGCAAAGCAAACAGATTCTAGGTTTACCAAGACCACATGTATTGGTAACCAGAGGAATTCAGATACAGATGTTACTTAACTCCACTTCCAAAACAATGGTTAATAAGAAAAATACAAGGGACAATTGATCAATGTAACAGAATTTCCATTTAAGAATTATGTCATAAAGTTCTCATTCTGTACACTTGCTGTGCTAAGAAGGAATGTCAAATTTATGGTAGTTATAACACTTCTCATAGCTGAGCAGAGTAAAAGCCTCTATCAATTGACAAGGATTGACTAAATAAAGCATCAAAAGGAGAACAAGGGAGCTCTATCCTGCTAAGATAAAAAAAGAAAACTCAATCAAAGGTAACAGCACAGCAAATCATACAAAGAAATATTACCTGAAATAGAATCTGGTTCAGAGGGATTTGCTTCACCATCAGTCACATCTATTCCATGGCTTGATACACCAGAACCCGCAACCCAATCATTAAAGAAGCTACAATCTGCAGACATCAGGTACTGTGCAGTTAATTCTGTAGGTTGGACGATGGCAACACAAGCAAAGGTCCAAATTCCACATTTGACACATGAGAACAGTCCACGGTCTGATAATCCATCTCCAGCTGCACCTCCCACTTTGTCATTTTCTGAATTCTGTGCTGCATGCGGCAAAGTGAACATACTACCACCACTGCTGGTCTGAGATGGAAGTCCATTGTTTTGACTCATGGAAGTGAATTTTCCTTTGGCTGATGTAATAGCTTTGGGTTGCTTAACATCTCTAGCTAACATGATGTCGTCAGAAGCTTTAATTGCTTCTTCTGAACTATACAAGCTAAAAGGCAATCCAGGTTTCACTTTATACTTGGATCCAACACGCAAATTGGACCAAACAAATTTTTCAGAAGAATTATGAGGGAGAAGTACAACCTCGGATCCTTGCCCAAGAGTGTACAGAAGTTCATTGTTCTGCATTACATCCTGCACAAACACCTGTTTGACCAATGTTTCCCCTTCACCCTTCTTCTTATCTTTTAGCCGAGAACTTCTGGGTTCAGAAGTGCTACCCATCGGCCCCCTAACATGAAAAAGAGAGGTTATTGTAATACATTGTACCTTAAAAAAAATCTACGATACAAGAAAATTTTGAATCTGCAGATGTACATTCTTCCAATGGTAAGACAGTAAACACAGGAGATATTGCCGAGAAGTACCAGCCAGGCAGCCACAGATAGTTATGGTACTGGCTGAAGTTGTTTATAAAATATTTGATGACTAATATAGAAGTTTGTGCAAGGTAAATAGCAGGGCCATCCCCATGCATATATGAGGTGTCAAAATGAAAAAGGAAAAAAAAATTATAACTCCAGGATAGAAAACAAAGAACACTTAAACTGCACACATGTGAAAATATAGAAAAAAAATTATCATGTATGTTGTTTTGGGGAAAGAACTCCAAGCTAGATGCAGCATAATTACAGTAAAGATATAAAGAGAGAGAATATCCACCTTGAACATATTGCCAGTGCCAAATCATATAGTAACTGGAAATGAGAGACCATAGGTGGATAATTTATAGAAGCTCTGCGAATTGCAGCCTCTTTAGCAAAAGTCAACCATTCAGGAGTGGCAATATTAGATGCTTCTCCACAATTGAACCCTACATCAATAAGTACAAACTCAAATCAGGCAATGCCACATTGGTATAATCATAGTAGAAAACAACAGAGCAAGAAAAGAATGTTCACCATGACTAAATCCAGAATGATAAGCCCGTGGGAAAGTGACAACAAACTCTCCTGCATTTTGCACTAACCTGATCAGGAGCAAAAGATAGGTATAATTATATTTAGGTCAACTCGACAAAAAAGTCCCTTATTAAAAGCAGTTGTAGTCATTACTCACTATGTTCATCTACAGAGGCGCACAGGACACAAAAGAATAGCCAACACAAAATCTATTTCAGCAACAGAGATACAAGGTCACAGTTCCAACCTCTAATTCTACGTAAACCCTCCTCACCCATTCACCTGGCCACTCTACGTGCAGATAAATGATTATATACAATAATAAAAGTCAACCTTTTTATCCAACAATAACCAGAAGTCCAGAACCAGGGTAAAATTTAAAGTTCAAAATTATTTGAGAGGCAGAGAAACCAGTGAAAGCACAGCTCCAGTGAAAATCATCCACAATTCTTTAAGGGGAATTTTTTAAAATAGTTTAAGTTCAGATGGTGTTGTGAGAAAGCAAAGTGAGCTTGTTGAATATTAATGTCTCACAATTGAAAGATACATTAAAGCTTTATGCTATTTGGTGGGATTTCTTGTAGTAACCACGTATGATGAAGAACAATGATCACCTGCAACAGGGAACCCCTGCATTAATAAGTACTTCCGGGGACATAACAGTAGTTTTCTCTCCAAGTGTTGCAAAAGTAACTGTGGTACAACAAATATAAAATACGTTAGATCATTATATCCAACCAAGTAACTCAAATTTCCTTCACCAACATAGAATAACAGAGAAAGCAGCATGTAACAGGGCTTCAATTTAAAATTTGACTGGTCCATATGGTGAGTGATGACATACAGACATTCGAGTAACATGTACACATAAAACATCATTATGAATTTCTCCAATATTACTTTACAAACTCATGAGAAGCAGGTTCCTGAGATGGCAGAAATATACATGATTAACAAACAGAACTGTTTATCCACGATGGAAGACTACGACATTCTCCACCATATGTCAGAAAAGTAAACAGAAATCACAACTCCATTTATCACCCACTATACTCTTTCCAAGGTTATTTTATAGGATGAAAAGTCTTTCTTGAGGAGGAGGTTTCCATTGCCAGAACCCAATGTCTTGCAGAGTCATTACGTAAGACTTGAAGCATTATGTCGAGTCTAAACACATCTGAATAAATCTGCCAATCAAACCATTTCCATAGAAGCATCTAAAAGTTCCTTCTACAAGTAGGTTATCCAATGGAAGGTTAGGAACCGATAACCCAAATATCCTCCAAAGGCCAACTGATTCTAGGCATTACTCCATTTGTGATGCTATAAACTATGGTTATTTAATCATGTACTCAAACAGGAGGCAATCCAAGTAGAGAAGGATTAGAACAAGAATACTATATATTATCACCATACGCCGATATATATAAGAAAAAGGTTTCTAAATCAGACACTATGGCCTCCTAGAAACACATAAGATAACATAGAACAATGTGAAACTGGAGTTATTCAGCAAAAGCATAGTTGCTTCCCCAGTGAACAAGAACGCTGATTCATCACCACCAACTAATCCACTGAATACTCAATGAGCAACAGTATCATTTCACTTATTAGATCTGCTTAGTTACCCACGAATGGTTAACCTAATAATGCCTTCTCAGTTGTACGTTGTCACCCATAAGCTTTCAAACTCTATCCTGATTTCATTCTAATAAAGAGCAACGCTATCAACCCTCCAACTCAATAGAGTTTATCATATATTCTCAAAAGATTTTCAATAACCTCTGGCAGCTAAGTTTTTAGATAAGAACACATGATCACAACTAGACATTCACTAGCTTGTTAGCTTATAAAAAAGAAGTGCCACGAGAGATAAGCGTAAATGCAAATTACTGCCTAGTTGGCCAGAGGCATCCATTACAGTCTTCCGATACAAATTCGGTAGAACTCGAACAACAACTATCTCACTCAAACCCTGTTTCTTCAAGTGCCAATGCGGCCATCCCATAACTTAAATCACACGACCAATTTACCCGCAGGCCACAAGCATTCTCTACCCTGATTTCATTCTAGTACAGAGCATATGAACAGCATCTGGCAACAAGACAAAGTCATAAAACATAATAGCTCACACTTCACCACATTAGTTCAATAATTGCTGGCAGCAAATTTGTGATGAGAATTCATGATCACAACCACACAGTTACCAGCTTATATAACATTCAAAGCATCAAGTGCTATAAGAGACAGATAGATTAAACAGGGCAGTCATAAGCAATTTATAAACCAGTCCTAATTCAGTACCAACTAACTCATATTCCATCCATCTTTACTAAACTAACTATAACACTAAAAATCCTGCATATATAAACTCTCAAGGTTACACACATAAATCCATCATCAAGCACCAAGTACATAAATGTACAACAAACAAGCACTCACCAAGGGGATTAATCTCTTCACCAAACCCATAAACACGAATGACCTCCTCGAAGGCGGCAGCCGCATCGCGAGGAACTCCATACCAGGTCTTGCCAGACCCCATATGCAAGTAATTCAAGCTATGCAAGTCATGGTCCTCAACATGCCAAGCAAACCAGCTAAACATCATAGCTACATACACCATAGGGGAAGTAACCCCAGGTATCTCCTCCTTCATAAACCTCAACAAAGACCCATTTGACCTTGCAACCCCCCTCATATTCCAAGCAGTATCCCCAACTGTAGCAGCACCCCCTGACACCAATTCCCCTGATTTTTTCTCTTTCATGGGCACAAAAGCAGAGCCGGGCATGTCATTTGCATACTCAACCGAAAAGGGTCTGTCCCCATTTGCCTTCCAGTAAAGGGTTTCAACCTCCAATGGCGAAACCGACTTTTTTGTCCTGTTTTTCAAGTAATTCTTCTCAAAATTCTTGGCCTTAGCCTCAAACTGTTGAAGGGTATAATGCTCACCGCTCTGCCACACAGATTTCTGAATGGGTCTTTGCTTTCTCGGGCAAAACCCTATTTGCTGCATCCGGGTAGTAAATGTGGGTTGGGAATTAGGGTTTTGTGTAGAAGAACAGAGAGAAAGTGAACGATTGAAGTTGGTAATAATCGACTTCTTCGATTGAGGGGGCAAAGGAGGAACAATTTTACAAATCCCATATTTAGAAGCTTCTTTCTCAATCTTGAAAATGTAAGCAATTGGATCTTGAAACTCTTGGATTGTTGGATGATACTCTGGAGCTACAGGTAGGGTTTTTAGCCAAGGAAAAACCTCAGGGCTTGTGTGCTCTGCTGTGACCGCTAAAGCAGCCATTATTTCTTCTCCAAAAACAGAGAAAAAACTGCAAATTGGGGGAAAATGGGTTTTAACAAGTGAGATTCGTCACTGGGTATCTTCCATCGAAGAGAGAGAAAGAGAGAGAAAGGGGTTGTGATCGTATTTGGGGTTTCTTCATTGGTGTTTTCCCCTTTTTTTAATTTTGCTCTGCCTCTTCTCTGTTTTTTAACAGAGGAGAGAGAGAGAGAGAGAGAGAGAGAAAGAGAGACGGAAAGGAAAAAACAGGGGAAGGAAGGGTAAAGAGTGGATGAGTGAGTATGTGTGTGTGAGAAGAGTGGGTTTTATTCTTGTTGTGGGGAGAAGTGGGGAAGTTTTCCAATCCAAACCCCATTTTTTGAGTTATTAACTGCATTGCCATTTTATTCTTATTTTATTTTATTTTATTTTAATTTTATTTTCCTCTCTTTGATGAAAAATAGTTATTTTGATCTTTTCCTAATATATATATATATATATATATATGAGTATGTAGTAGATCTAATGTGGGTTTGGACTCGAGCTAGGCTTGACATGCTACTTTCTTTTGTCTGATGGAAGGGTTGGTAAGCAGGTTTGGATTGGGTTAATTGATCGAGCATATTGTAGATGTTCATTCTTTTTCAGGGTAAAACGGGTTGTCCTGTCCATGATCAACTCTATATACACATAAAATAAAGTAAAATTAACAAAAATGGTTCATGCAAGAAGTCTCCTTAAAATTTATGGTAGCATGATCATCATCAGATTTAACGCAAATCATCATTAGATTGAACATTAATAAAGTTACCATTTAATCACAAATGTTCAATATAAGGAAAAAAAAAATTGATAAAAGTGAAAATGATGACCTACTAATCCTCCTCCCCGACTTTTTACCTTTCTCCCTACTCCTCCAACCCATATACTTGTAGTATACAACAATTGCGAGTTGCATCTACAAATGATCATTGAACTTGACGATAATCCATTGCAATCACTTACTAGTACCATCCGTCCACTACCAAAGATTCAATAAGCCTTACCAGTGTTGGGCAAGACCCATACCCCTTCGGAGGCACAAATGTGCGCCACCCTTCTCCCCTCCCATCCCACTAAATAGTACTCCCTCCGACTCAAAATATGCTATGCAATTACTTTTAACACAAATTTTAAGAAAAGAGTACAATGTCTCAAATACCCCTACTTTTGAGGGTGGGAGGAGAGAGAGGGGATTGTGGGTGTGGGGAGAATATGAGGGTAAACTTGTGACTTTTGTGAAAAAGTTGGTCCAAAAAAGGAAATGCCTAGCACATTTTCAGTCGTACCAAAATGAAAAATGCCTAGCACATTTTGAGTCGGATGGAGTAGTATTACAGTCTAGCCAACATGGTACAATGATCCTTCGCTAGTAGTACTTAATGAAATCACAATTTCACAAAAGCCTTTAGGAGTGTGTACTCTGTTGTGACTGCCATCAATCATATTCCTCCGCTCTAGTTGCCTCGCTCCTGGCTCACCTACTGTTTAGCAACCCATTATGTTTGTAGTTTAATTATCAACTAACTCTAGCAAGAAAGGCAAGCTAACAAATTTGAGAAAAGAAAAATCAAATATCGATAATTTAGCAAAAATCATAGCCGAATTGGTTCTTATTAAGATGTTTTAATGGTCAACTATAGGTTGGCCTTATTTTCTTCCTATATATAATCTATCTATTATCTATTATATCTATTATATAAAAGTGAATCATGCAAATTCTGAACTTGACGCGTAGGCATCCACATCACCTTAAATTTAATGTCAAGTCCACATGTCTTACCACATTAGTATTACAATAAAGTTGAGATATTTTAATGATCCATAAAAAAAATGAATACATGTATTAAGTGGGAAGACAAGTAGCCCTCTGACACGTAGGCTTCCACGTCATCCATCCACTTCATTCTAAACTTAATGCCAAGAACACATGTGTTGCCATGTCATGTCCCAATAATACTATAATACCCAAATAAATGAATAGAAGTGGGCACATCACTTTTTAAGAATTGTGGCATAGTTTTTACTTTTAATAATGTTTATATTTTTTAAGTATATAGCTAGCCCCGAGGACATACAACTAGTTAACTCATAAACTTCATTCCCATTTTGACACTTTCTCTTGGTAAAAGTTCTTGTAAATTTGGTTCAAATCTATTTAGCAGTAAATTTCATTCAGTTCCATTCAACGCATAAAGAGAACAAAACCTTAGTCACTTAGAATTCTTCAATACACCACTGGCATGGGCTAAAAAATGAGTGGTACTTCCATAAGACGAGACAGGACATGAGTGTCAACAACTTAAGGGATGCAAATGCAATCAAGGTAATATTAACCTTGTTGAAAGTTACTACTGTACTATCTTCTTAAACCATCTATAAATAATGAAAAATGGCTATTAAATGAGACGTATGTTGGGCACATGACTCATCTTAAAGAGCTTGGAATCTCAGCTATTGCATCTCAATTGGTATATACTTAAAAGAGTGTTTCTTCATGAAATTTTGAATTTGATCTTTTAAAGGCTTTCAAAATGAGTAAACAGCAGAGTAGCATATCATACTATAAAGCTGAAGGAGAAATGGTATTAACAAGCATGACAGGTTTGGGAGACTTAGAATGATGAACCATGTTAACATTAAACAACATTTGCATGGTTAACAACTCCGTACATTTGAATAAGATCAGCGTATTCATCAGATCACTAATGCAAGCACTGGACCAGAATCACATAGCGGGTTCAAATTCAATCGAAAATCTCCAATCCCACTGAACAATACTCAGTTGATAATAAGACGTAGCTCTAGTAGCTCAACTACATACATTACAGTGACAGAAGCTAGGAATTCCGGAGCTGCTTGGTGAACAAGGATATATACTACAATGTTAACTGGAAGCTTCTTTCTGGGTTAGATCAGGGTTACTCGGTGCGAGCTCGAGAGAAACTGGGCAATGATCACTTCCATAGAAACCTGGATATAAAACAAATGCAAGTGAAAGAAGCTACACATAATACATTTCATGTTTGAAACTGCATGAAGATGACATTTTTTTTTTTTTTCTCCAATTTTCACTATGATTTTCCTGTTGCCAAGTTTCTACTTTCAAACAATATGATCAACAGCGTTATACTACTTTTGTCAAGTTCACGTGCCCTAAATTTGGGGACAAAATCTTCTGTCCAACTTTTGTGTAACATAATACGCATCAGTTTTTCTCGTTATGGTTGATGAGGCCACCTCTTCATATATGTATGGCGGTGGCAACAATGTAGCTATCAACCACTCAGAGAGAATGACACAGGTTGTGGCACACAAAAGTCGAGTAGAAGATTTGGTCCTTAAAATTCATAGAGCAAGTCTCATGATAATCTTCCTTCTTGTCCTGCTTAAGATATCGCACATTTAATATCCTACATGTGAAGGGTTATAAGAAACAAATCAGAGCATACCTTCTAACTCAATACCATGTCCATGCATCTCACAGGAAACTATTCGGTCCTTCAGCTTTTCTGACACTAGAAAGTAATCTATCCTCATCCTTTTACCTCGATACCTGCAATAATTCATCATAATTTATGTGACGGCTGAAAAGTAATGAACACTTTATTTTGGAAGCTAATGGAGAGGGCTGCAATATCTCTAATTCAAAAGTGGTCTCTTACTTTCCAACTGGGTTTCCCGACCATGAGAAGCCACGTTCCATGTCCTTTTCCTTGTGTAGAAATCTATACGCATCTACTAGTTTTCCCCTAAAACATGATAACCACAAATTAGATGATCATTTTGATCAAGCATCAGTAGTGAAACTTAAAACACATGTCCTCTGTGCACTTGAGCATCAAACTCAGAAAATGCTACAACATGAAAGAAAAAAAAATGACACACTGGTTATTTTTACACTCAACAACAACAAGAACAAATAGAAAATAATTATTATTAAATTAATGCAAACTCCATAGATAGGAATGCCTATTGCCTACACAAGGATGATTGCAAAATTACTGTTAAGCTCCTTTTCACTGGATAGCACTGTACTTTAGTGTTTCGAAAGAAAGCAATGTCTTGGTGGCAATGAAAAATGAGTCCAAATCCAATACCAAAAGGTTTAACCACGGCACTGAACTGGATCTACAAAGAGAAAGTTCACTCTTCAGCACCTGATTGGCTAAGAGGTAGTTTGCGAGATTATGATTGGTAATCTACATACTTTGCCACAATATTAACCTTAGGCTATGTTCTCTTCACCTTATTTTAGCTTAACAATAACAATAAAAATAACAATAATAATAATAATTCAGTTCTGTTCAGTTCCAACCAGTTCAGTTTTTTTCAGGTGACGAGAACATAGCCTAAATTGGCCAGGATAATGACAGCCTAGTTTCTTGTATAATGATGAATCTGATAATTACTAAACGGAAGACAGAACAACTTGCAACTCAAACTCCTACAATTTGTACATTAGACAAACACTAGGATTTTACTACTACAACACATTACACAACATCAATATTAAGCTTATATGACCAAGTTGATAAAATCAAAAACACGCGGCTTACTCTCTCATTATGCCACCAAAACGTTTCCTTTCAGATATTGTAAACCCAGGTTGTCCACAATCCTGACAACAAACAAGAGGAAAGCCAAGTCAAAATGCAGCAGCTGCAATTAAAAAAAATGTACAGCGGTTCTAGTTGCTGTGTTGAACACAAGAACACAAGGCATCATAAACAAATGTATGCACCAAAAAACGTACAATGCTTTGATTTGAACTTTAAAGAGTATCACCTCTTTATTTGGAGGAATATAACCATTCATTTTTGCAGCAGCAAAGAATTCTGGATGACTAACATCAATGTCTTCATGGCTGCAGCGAATTCATGGAGAGGGTAAATACCAATATTTCTAAACAATTATGAATTCATAACATGGATCAAATTGCACAGTCCTAATTTTAGATGAATACCCAATTTATTCAATGATTTTATTCATTACTGCTGTCTGCTGCAACCATTCAAAATTTCAAACGATAAAAGATATTGGCTATCTAGAAAGGAAACTGCGTTATGTACTAAGCTATCATGTATTGGCAAGCTCAAAAATCAATATGCATCAACTATGCTGTAAGTTTATATCAGCATGCTATTCTCTCCACAAGACGAACATATTTTGGCTTGAATTTAATCCAACAAATCTTTTTCACAATGTTAATCAATATGTGTTACTCATAGATAATAGCTCAACTTTTTCCAAAGGCCATAGTCTGGTGGCATCACATATTAATGATCTATACACTTTTACAATCTATATGTAGCATCAATAGTCAAAACTAAATGGCATCAAAAAATTTACATGAACAGGATTAGTAAGAAGCTACCTCACATTCAAATCACCACACCAAATAAGTGGCTTATCAGATAACTGGAACACTAAATCCAAAATCTTCTTATCCCATTTTCTTCTCCTTATAAATGAAGTTTCCTCCTCTTTCCAACCATTGTTAGGAACATATGTATTTAGAAAGCGAAAAGTCTCAAATTCAGCCAATATCAAGCGACCATCAGGTTCATGCTTCTTCCCTACAGAATGCAAAAAGAAAAAGCTAATATCAATTCTTATAAGACATGATAGAAGTGGCAAAAAACAAAAGGTTGTAGCATCATTCCTTTAATAACATTATTAGCATAAGTTTCTTAGTTGACTTGCATTCTTAAGGGACGCATTGAAAACATATTCACATCTATCAAGATATAAATACACAACTTAAAACAGCAAGAAGACAAAGAAGATGTATGAGGGAAGAGAGAACAAATTACACTCTGTGAAGGGTATTTGAGGGGAAAAGATATCAAGCACGACACCTTTTGTCTTTCTCCTTAAAAAGCCAGAGAGGGGCAGAGAAAGGAATAGAATGCAGTCTACGATACAATGCTTAAAGGTGAGTTGGCACTTTCTTGATAAGGTGATGGAGAGGAAAGGCTTTGGGCTATGCTGGAGACGTTGGATTAGAGAGTGCTTTTCAAATGCTCATTTCTCGGCCTTGGTGAATAGGGCGCGTAGGGAGTGGTTTTCTTCTTCTCCGGGATTGAAACAATGGGACACTTTATCCCCTTTCCTTTATATTCTGGTGGTTGATGCGCTTACTAAGATGCTGGAGCGCAGTGTGGAGGAGGGACTAGGGAGTGATTGAGAGAGTGAACATGGGCAAAGAAGGGGTACACATCTCTCTTCGACACTATGTTGTTCATGTCGGCCAATAATGACAACTTAAGAGTGTTTTGACGATCTTGCAGATTTTTGAACTGGTTTCAGGAGTGAAGATCAATCTTGCTAAGTGAAATTTGGCCGAGATAAATGTGGGTGACGACTTTTTGGCAGGGGCGGCAGATTTGGCAGGATATCGGTTTCAGGGGTGGTCGCTTATTTATTTGGGAGTGCCTTTAAGTAGTAACCCACGCTCAAAGGCGTTCTGGGAGACGGCTGTGCAACAGGTTTCTAAGCATCTAGATGGTTGGAAGAGGGTATATTTTTCCTTGGAGGGTAGTATCACTCTCGTCCAGTCTTGTCTTTGTATTCCTTTATAGTTTCTCTTTTTATTTAGAATCCTGGTCATTTTTAAATCAATTCATCACTACATTCACCACAACAGTCGGTCAAGTCAAGAGTCCTGGCAGATTTATCATGTTTCAAACTTTCAATTAAATTAAGTTTTCACAAAGAATACAACAAAGGGGAGAAACCAAAATAGTAAAACCCAAAAATGTGGGAGAGATGGAGGGGCAAAGAAAAAAGAAGGTTGGAAGCTGATACCCTGAATCATACACGCATGAGGGTATGTGCATAGTGAAAGACATATCAAAAGTTAAGGTGAAGGCAATAGTTTTAATTCTTGCATTAGGGAAAAACCTGTGGGATCTAAAGAGAAGGAAACCTTCTTTGGCTTGAAGCATTTCTTCACAAGCAATGCAGTACCAGCATACTTAGAGTCTGAAAGAGACCACCAAACACGATAATTTCCAAATGGTGGACTTGAGAGGGCGCGCATCAACAACTGAATTTGACATGAGAACATTGAAAAACATCAATAAGCTGACTATATTCCGGAGCCCTGAAATATTCCACATGCATCAAACTTGTACTACAGCATTAAATAGCACTGCATGGTATGGTATACCCAGAGCCTAACTAGTAACTACGAAAATTGCAAATGTTTTTCTTTTTCTTTTCCAGTTTTTTCAGGGCAACCCCCTTCCCCCTCAGTGGGGGAAGGTTAGGTATTATATATATCAATCTTAAGACAGTCAAATGTTAACAAAAGTTTGTTGGATGTATTTGCATATATTCTGTGCAGCCAATCAAATGTTGTGCAAGGACTGAAGAGCAAAAGGCTATAAACTTATCAGAGCATCACTAACTAAAGATATGACTTCAGGCAGCACAAGTTTATCAAATAATATCATATATAAGCTGTCACTTGCACAAAAATAGAGATGTCCTATCTGTACACTTATTATAACACTTGGTGCAAAGTAGGCATTTTCTACTTCCTATATACAATTATCATTAAACAGTAAACACAGTAGAAAAGCTAACTGAGTAGCTGTGATATGGGAACTATACCTGCTTTTCTTCACGTGAAGCATTTGTATCGTCTTTCAACTCCCCTTGATTCTTAGGTGCACCCTTGGAACCAGCAGCAGGCATCCTTACTTCCTACCACAATAAGCTGTTGGGTAACATTTCTTACATCAAAGGATCCTTAGCACGTGTTTCAACCATTCAATTCAATATTGTCCTAAAAGTAACACAATGACAAAGATTGAATGATACAACAACAATGACATAGTAAAATCCCGTTGTTTGCCAGGTTTCTAGAGTCAAGATATATAAAATCTTACCCTAACCAGTCCAAAACAGTAAGGAGACCCTATCTAGCTCATTTTGGCTGTCAGCCAGAGGCTTTAAGTTTCCATCACCATAATTCTATGGAATGTACTCATAAACCATCAGATATTGGTCTAAACACATGAAACCAAGTCTATGAGACCTTGACAATCTGTTCTTTGTAACTAGATTCTCAGTCCTGGCGACGTTGTTACCTATACCTTGCGTCACGTATCTGACACTATGTCTTAGCGATACATATAATGATTGTCAGGGATGCATACATATGCTAAATCCAACAATTTGCATTTGTCAGGAGAGCGAGGGTGAAAAATGTAGCATTATCTCTATCCTAGAGAAGTAGTCATACTCAATTACTATCCAATAAGAACTTTGTTAATCAGAATTACAATGGCCACAAGGGTGACACGAAGAACTTGAAGTAAGAACTTCATACATCACCTGGTTTTACTTGGGAGGAAAAAGAGCCACAAATAGTAAAGAACACACAACACAAAACAGAATCATGAAACGTCAAACAAAATGCTGTACATAGCTCTTTACTACACCAAAACTTAACACAGATGAATTCTAAAGAGCCTAAGTAACTTGTCTCAAAAACCCTAGAAGCCCCAGAAAACAAGAACCCATAAAAGTTTCAATCTTGATGAAGATTATGAAACATAGCTATATTTTGCCTCGTTGCCGCACCAAAACAGACAATGCAGACCCATCAAAATATCACCAACACAAACAAGATCAAAAATTACCCTACAAATTTAGCTACCCACATGCTACAACACCCCCTAAACCCCAAAAACAAAGAAACCAATAAATAAAATGCAAAATTTAACACAATAATCAAGTGCCCACATGATGCAATAGGTTCAAGATTGATTCAAATGATGAGTTAAGGGTTTTTACCTGTATAGCGATGATGTCAGGATCAAGGTTGGCAATGAATTTGGAGAATTCAGGCCAGTTGTTTTTGGCACGAAGAAGAAAGCTGTTAGCATTCCAAGTGACAAACTTTAGGGGCTCTTTGATATGGGCATCCCCAGTTTCTCTCTCCTCACCCTCCACAACATCATCTGGCTTGGTTGAGAGAGCAGGCTTCTTGGAAGACCCATCCTTCTCTATGGGTTGGAAGAATCGCTTCATTGAAATCCCTTGGAGCTTACAATTCTTCCTTCACTGCGCTCTCCCTTCCCCCAACAGTTGCCACTGCAAGTCGTACTACTAAAGAAGTGAAATTTAGCTCGGAAAATTAACCTACCATAAAATGTACTGTAGTAGAATGTACTGTAATTATCTAAATTTTTATTTTTCTGTTTATTTTGGTTTTATTTTTCCTTTTTTTTTTTCCAAATTGCCAATGGCATGCGTTAATTAACTGGTGACTTGTAAATAACATAAAACAAGTGGCACGTCACAAATCAATCTCAAAAGCAACTTATCATAACTTTTCAAAAATTGACTTGTGAGATGTTAAAAATTGATCCGATTGATAACTTATCAACCACGTGTTTACATGGTGAATATGGTCAAACAAGTAAAAAAAAAAAAACACAAAATCTTGTAAACGACGGACCCCTTGCGAGCGATGGGGTCCACGTCACTGTGCCACTGAAGATTCACGTGATATTGCTCTTTTCTAATTCCTCATTAAATGTTTATCCCCCTGCAGCCCACCAATTTATCTTTTATTTTGTCCTTTTCTCACTTTTTCTTCTCTTTTCCCATTTTTGGCAATTATTATTATTATTATTATTATTATTATTATTATTATTATTATTATTATTATTATTATTATTTGTTTGTCACTC
>BSSO01000248.1:0-39449 GCA_030267885.1 Mesembryanthemum crystallinum
ACTTACATTCTTATGAGTCACGAATTACGAAGTGGACTTATTAATATGAGACAGCACAAAAATTTATATTTTTATTAAGAAAATTAAAAAAGGTGTAAATTTTTATTTTTAAAACTATTTGGTCATGAATTGACGGTTGACAAGTAATGAGTTTGTGTTCAATAGCAATGAATCGGTAAAAAAAATATACTCCCTCTGTCCCAAAATGGAAGTTACTTATTCCATTTTGGTCCGTCCCAAAATAAAAGTTACATTTCTATATTTGGCATACTTTTTACGTTGAATCTACCAATCTACCCTTACCCATCTCTCCTTCACATGGGTATTAAATTATCTTCTCTCTCCGATCACCTTTACATAAAGTAAGGGCACCAAAGTCATTTTACCCTTCTCATAAATTTTGTTACAAAGTCAAACATGACTTTTGTTTTGAGACGGAGGGAGTATGTATTAGTGCATGGGCCTCACGTGCCACGTGCCACGTGTTGGACACGTGACGCGCGATTCCCCTTGTGTCAACCATCTCGATGCCAGTACCTTCAATATTTGAGAGACAAAACGAGAAGTTAGAGCTCATCCATACCGATGTTTGTGAGCCGCATAAGACTCTATCTCTCATCGGCAAATAGTACTTTATTTTGTTTATTGAAAATTTCACCGGGATGACCAGAGTATATTTCGTGAAAGAAAGATTAGAGGTGTTCAATATTTTTGAACGATTCAAAGCTCTTGTAGAAACCTAAAGTGGGTACAAATTGAAGGAAATTAGGTCTGGCAAGGGAAAGGAGGGGAAAGGAGTACACTGCATCACAAATTTTATTAATTTTTTGAAGATGAAAGGCATTGAACCTCAGCTAATAGTCAGCTACACAACACGCCCCAATAGAATGAAGTTTCATTAAGGAAACATAGAACTGTCCTGGAGATAGCTAAATGCATGTTGGCAAATAAAAAATTCTGGGGAGAGACTATCTATATAGTTGTATATTGATTTATAGACTTCTCACGAAGGCAGTTCAAGAAAACTCTTTGATCGAAGCTTAGAGCGGAGAAGCTAAGCATTTGCAAGTGTTCGATTCACTTTGTTATGTTCATATTCTAGCTCAAAAGAGAAGCTGGATGTGAAGGCTGAAAATGGCATCTTCCTTGGCTATGATTCACTGTCCAAGGGCTACAAAATTTTCAACTTGAGCACATTTGAAGATCATGATAATCAGACGAGATGTGCAATTTGATGAACCTTTGTTTGGACCTTGGCCCTAAACAGACCTAACACTCACGATGTGTTGCAACAGCGACGTCCTCGTTGGGCTTAGTGCGTTATGTGTATTTAGGCTGGGAAGTCTTGCACACATTTGTTCAAACATTGTGGTTTTGCGAGGTCCCTTGGGTATTGGCTCATGGGGATTAAGGAGGGGTGTTTCGTTTGTCCTACGAATATTGTACAACATTAACATACTTACTATGTGGGCTTGGGGCGGGGGAAGGATTAAAGGCTCTTATGGAGATGTAGTTTTATGGCACTTCTTTGGTGCCTTTGGCTGGAATAGAATTCCCGTATCTTCACAGGGATTTCAAAGTCAGTAGATTATGTTGGGGGCCGCATTGTGTACTTGGCCTCCCTTTGGGCCAAAGCGGCGGGGGCTTTTAAGGGCGATTTCCTCACTGATCTTGCAACCTAGACTCCTTGTCCTCCTCCTTGTAAATTCTCTTTGGTATTAATACAATTGTTTTTCTTATAAAAAAAAATAAATATAAAAAAAAAAGCTGCTTCCTGGAAAATCTTACCTTCTGAGAGATGGAATCGATGAAAAAAAACCCTAACAAACCCTAATCTCTCTTCTCTCTCTTTCTCTCTCTCACAGTCTCATCCTCAATGATGTGGATACAACCCCTAGTACATCTGTTTCATCTCTTATACAAGCTGAAACTCCATCTTCAAGCGCTAGCCGTAGATGTAAAAGACCATTTTCAGATACTCCCTCCGTTCATTTTTTAAGGTTATGCTTTCCGTTTTGATACGTTTACAATTTAAGGTTACACTTTCAATTTTAGCAAAGAATTTTACTTGAAAGTATTAAAATACCCTTAGTTTTTTTCTCTCTCATCAAGTCACCATCACCTTTACCCTCACTAGTAAAGTAAGGGCAATGTGCCCATTTCCTTCTCTCCTTAAATATTGTGCCCAATAATGAGTGTCACCTTAATAGTGAACGGAGGGAGCATTTTTTTTGAAGAGACCTCTCAAAAAGCTACTTACATATTAACCCAGTTATGTTGGATATCAGTAATAAAATAGTCCCTAAAAGCCCCTGCAGCTCTAGCCTGTAAAGAAGCTAAATAAGTAATACTGTCCCACAGCATATCATCCGATAAGACCACCCCATTAAACCTTCTAATTTCTAGAAGATCAGGTTCTTGTTCCTAGGATTCAAACTTGGTGTGATGGCAAAAAGTTGCAACAAGGAGTGTTAGAAAATGAGACTTCTTGCATAAGAAATTAGATCTTTCTAGAAGTGTCCAACAGTTAAGATGTTGAAAGATATAAGTTTTAGAGACCTTCAATTATCTTAGTCATACATTCAGCATTAAACCTACTAATTTCTAGGTGTTTCCTTTCTAGTTTTTTCTACATCTTCCTATGTAAAGGCTGTTGGACATGCTGATGTTGTAAGCTAAAAAAATAAAATCAGACTTCAATAAATTATTCAGATCAAATATCCTCTTCACTTCTCTCTACACCAAACCCTTTTGCACTAGCAAATATAATTACTTTCCTATCGGAAATTATCTGAATTTGTTTGCTTGTTAATGGACTTGAACATTTTACAGAAAAGGGCTGTATGAGCAACTGCATAGGCATACATAAAACAAGAAAATAAACCATTTGGTGCTTTATTAATTAAAAGGGAGACGTGTGAGTTGGTAATCTGTTCTACAATTTCTTAGCTGTCCAGGATTTGAATTGCATTCTATTATGGGATGTTCGAAACTTACTGTTAAGTTACATCAGATAATAGGATTTCCTCGAATTTTTTATGCCACTATGTTCCAAATTTTTCCTTATGAATATATGCTTTTTGAAATTGGAAACTATAACTTGAGCATGGAGGGAAAATGGATCGTATCAGAATTTATGGTGATGCATATGGTTGGCTTTGGTCTTTAGAGTTTAGACATCTGCTATGTCTATGTGGAATGGTTATTACAGCTGAAACCAATTTGCATGTCGGGGCCATAAGGGTTTCTGTGGGGACTTGCTTGAAACATTTATTGGAAAAGGATACAAAAAAAAAAGTGTAGTATACAAGGCATGACAGGTAGGAAATATTTGTTCAGGATTGTTTGTTTGTTTGTAGCAAGAGGTAGATGTGCATGTCAATAAAAAATGCGACTCTCAAAAGCAAATTTCTGATACTTTCTCCCTTTAATTGTCTTATTTAGGATCACGAGATGTAGAGTCGCTTAAGGCATTTGTTTTGGAAGAAACAGAGAAAGCAGCAGCAAAAGTGCATGATGATCTCGACAGAGAATTATAATTTAACTAAGGTATGTGGAACATATCCTTCAGTTACGATTTGTACTGTCCGTTGTATGACATCACATGCCTGATGTGTAAAGGTGTGCTTCATGAAGCTGATCAATGCCTGTGCTCCCAACCTTTTTCCCATTCAGCAAATTATAGTTGCAAAAGGTGCAAAGATCCGTAATATGACGACATGATATGTGTTTAGATACTTCATCTGCAGGGCTTCATAAAACCAGGATAAGTGGTAGCAGAGCTGATATACAAAATTTAGCATGATAAGAGCCACTAGTTAGCGGAGTGACAGCAATATATTTATAGCATTGCTGCAGCCACAGATTGTTGGTGTAATGAATCATGAGTGAATTATGGGCACAATGACCACTGTATCTACTGAAGCGCTCGAGAATTCTACTTCATATTTGGGAACTCAACTAGTTCCACACTTACAGAGGGGGATGGAAGGTTAAAAAGAAAAAACAGATATAGGGATGCTTGGATGAAAAACACAACAAACTGACTTTTGCAGTTTTCAACATGGACAGTTTACCATGCTGTTGATACTGTGTTTTTAGTAGATATTGAATAGTGACTCATGACCTTCATTTGAAATCTCAGTTTTTACTTGCGACTGAAATATGCATAGTTGTATGATTCTTTGTGTTTTGTAGATTTTGGCAGTCGGATTGCTATCCAAAGTCCTGCCTTCTGTCCTAACCCCGAGTGGATATGGAGGTGCCAGAACTGGATGCATGGTAGGTATGATGATGAAACAGAAGCCTACCCTTCAACGGCTCCAACCTGCATCCAAACTGAACTTTAACCTGTAGACATTTCTGTTTTTGTAAACGAACAACCACTAGGAATATTACAAGTCAAACTTTTGAGAATATGTACTGTACACATACAGGGACTTTTTGTTTTGGTTTAATTCAACTGCTCTTTCAACTGCTCAAGTAGAATCTATTCCTAGTAGATGTATGTCCTAGTTGTTTGATTTTGAGAATATGTCTTTATATAGGCACAAGGTATAATCAAATAAGTATTATTTTGAGGATAGGTGGGAACACAAGTGGTAAGTGCCCCACTCTCACAACCCAGTGGTCAGGGATTTGATCCTCATTGTAGGGAGATTAAAAACTCCCTCTACCATTCTTTGCAGGGAGGGTCTCCTCCTTTGCCTGAGCCCGTCAGCCCATCAAAGATGGGCTGGCTTGCCCGACGCATGTGGTTTGCGGGCCATTGCATGTGTCCTTGTAGCAAAAAAAAACAAAAAAAACAAAAAAAACAAACAAAAAAAAAAAAGTATGATTCTAATATAACGCAAGAGTAACTCTCTTATACAACCATCTAACCATTAGACGACATAATTTAATGGTGACTTTTCATAACTTAGGGGCTATTTTTAGCGGTTTAGGGGCTACTTTATACAACTCGACCCAATCGAGAAATAACTTTTTGCAATTTAGTGGCTACTTTTATCGACTTAGGGGCTACATTTTCATGACTTTAGGTAGTTTTACAAAATTAATAAAATATAAAAAGTATCCCTTAAGTGGCTAAAAGTTTCCCATAAATTGCAAAAAGTCACCATTATATTCGGTCGTCTAATGATTAGACGGTTGTACATAAGAATTTCCGATAACGCAAAATGAATAATCAATATTTAAAAGACAAAAGACACGAGACCAAGTATGTAGCAATTGTTTATGTTTTGTGAAGTAATTTAAAACAATGTAATTCCTGTTAACATGCACCAAAGTTTTCATGATACATACTACCTCCGTTTCAGAATAATGTTTGCACTTTGACTTTATAATTCAAAATTCACAAACATTGACCATTAATTTGCGAAAAAATATAATGTCGTATAAAGTAAAAATATAATTACGATTATTTATGATCAAAGTGTTGTCTTTAAGACTGCATAAATTATAACGTAAATGGAGGCAGTATCAATTTATGGTTTGCTTAGTGACATGTATTAGAAGATTGTAAGTAGTACTCCCTCCGTCCCACCCACACGTTACCAAACCATTTTGGGTGCGGAGTTTAATGCAAGTTTCAATTGGTTGAATGCTCCAATTTTGCCATTCAATTATGTGTGAGAGGAAGAAAAATTGAAAAAGAATAAAATATTAGAATGTGAGAGAGATAGAAAATAAGAAGAGAGAGAGAGAGAGTGATTGGAGAGAGAAAGGGGATTTTTTTATTGTATTTTGGAGATAGTGGAGGGGTAATATTGGGAGGTTATGAGAATTTATTTGGTTTGGTAACGTGTGGGTGGAACAAATTAATTGTTGGTTTGGTAACGTATGGGCGAGACGGAGAGAATACCTTTTATCCGCAATGAATTTATTTATGTCGTGTGTTAATTTGTTTTCTTCTCTCAACTTGTTTAAAGCTTAGTGTTTTTTCTCGCAGATCAGGCCTGGTATTCTACTCTCTCCTCTCTCTAGGTTTCTCTCAGTGTGACCTAAGGGCTATGGCAAAGAAGCCGCGACGAAGGCCAAAGAAGAAGCAATCAGGAGGATCGGGTGGATCAAAATCAATAGCAAAACAGCAATCGGGCTCTCAATTGAACTTGAAAAAGCCATAATCAGGGGATGCGAAGAAAATGAAGGAGGTGTTAGAAGTTCAGGGCCTTGCTCCGTTGGATTTGGATGCTCTCACCACCCCCCCTGCTGCTACTCCGGTGGTGGAGGTTGGTGGCTCGAGTTTATTGACACAACGACCTCTCTCTTTTGAGCCGATAATGGAGCAAGTGACACCACCAGAGCAAACTCCTCCAGCTGCTGATGTTCGGTCTACAAATCTTATCTTCTCTACAGCTAAGGTAGGAGCTCTACTCCCTTCAAACCAAAGTCTTTTTTTCCATTTTTTTCTTTTATTCCGAACTAATATCAAAATTACTTTTGATGACATAAAGAATGAGATTGATTGTTGGAACAATGCCCTAGTATGTTATGTGTTGGGGGCCAATCCCCCTTTCGTAGTTATGGAAAGTTTTCTAAAGCTAATTTGGGGGGAATATGAACTAGATAAAATCTCAATGTTGCCTTCAGGTGTGTGTGTAGTCCGATTCACGACATATGAAGGAAAACAGAAAGCCTTAGCTCAGGGTTTTCAAATGTTCGACAAAAAACCTCCCATATTGAAGCCATGGGTGCCTGAATTGGATATTAAGAAAGAGGAAGTTAAAAGGGTTCATTTATGGATCCAGTTGATTGGTTTGGAGTTGAAATATTGGGGTAAGGATACAATCTTCAAGCTAGTATCTAGCTTAGGAATTCCAATTGCTCTGGATAAGGCCACAGAAATGAGAAATAGGCTGGGATTTGCAAGAGTGATGATAGAGGTGGAAATTGGTCAAGAATTTCCAAATGTGATATGTTTTGAGAATGAATGGGGGAAACTGACTGAACAATCTGTTCTGTATGAGTGGCTCCAGTCTGTGCACAATGCAAAGGATATGGACATCCAAGTGAGAAATGTAAGAAGCAATCTCAGATGAACCAAGGGGCATAGAAATGAGTTCCTAAGCAGAAGGTTCTCCCTCAGAAAGATGCAGATGGATTTCAGGTTGTCCACAAACCAATTAAGGGGAAGAAAATACAGACTGAAGCGGTTCCTATCGCTACAAATGGTTTTTCAGTGCTCTCACCAGGAAAGAACAAGAATGTAGACCAACAACCTGTCAGCCAAGAAAAAGGTACTATGAATGGTTCAGCTCAAATGGTAAATAAAGAGAAAGCTAGCACAAGTGGTAAGCAAAGTGATGCGATCGATATGAGTAACTCTGCCCATCATCCCTCTCATGGATAATATCTGCAGTTGGAATGTGAGGGGCTTAAATAGCCCTAATAAACAGAGTAGTGTTCAGACACTTCTCTTTGCCAATAAATAGGCTTAGCAGGATTATATGAAACAAGGGTCAAACCTGTTAACTTTCGACCCACTTATAGGGGATTGTGTGATGGATGGAGTGTAACCACAAATTATAGTCACCACTATAATGGCAGAATTTGGATTATATGGAAGCCTTGCATTTTTCAGGTTGATGTTCTTCATAGTTCTGCTCAACATATCCATACTAAAGTGAAGCATGTTGGTTCTGGTGCTTGCTTTGATTGTACCTTCATATATGGATTCAATGATGATAATGACAGGATCCCACTTTGGAATATTCTTGAAAAGATTAGTGATAATTCTTTTGATCCTTGGATGATTTGTGGGGATTTCAACAATGTCCTTCACCTTGATGAAAGGATTGGAGCCCTTGTCACTCTCAATGAGGTAAGCAAATTTAGAAATTGTGTGACTTATTTGCTCCCTAGTTGATATGAAGTCCTCTGAATCCTTATTCACTTGGAACAACAAGCAACAAAGTACTACAAGAGTATATAGCAGGATAGATAGAGTTATGGTTAATACTAGATGGCTTTCATCATTTCCTAATTCAGCAACTACTTTCCTCCCTGAGGGCTTATTTGACCATTGTCCAGCAATAGTTCATTTCTATGAAGGCATGGCAGCTGGTAGGAAACCATTTAAGTACTTTAACATGTGGAGTGCTTGGGATGGTTATCATGAAAAGGTGAAAGACTGCTGGAATACACATATCAAGGGAGTTCCTATGTATAGAATGATTATGAAGCTCAAGCTGCTAAAAAAGACTTTCAAGCAAATGAATATAGAGGGGGGTAGTGACATTGAAAAGCAAGCAACAAAAGCACAGCACAAGCTCTCTGAATTGCAGATGGCATTACATAATGATCCTACAAATAGCATAATAGCTGATGAGGAGAAGGCAGCAGCAGCGATTTACAAGAAACTTACTACAGCAAAGCTAAGTATGTTACAGCAGAAGTGTAAAGCACACTGGCTCCAAGAAGGTGATGCCAATACTGCCTTTTTCTATAGCAATATCAGACAGAGGAAACAACACAACACCATTTACTCCATATAGAGTCTAAATGGAACACAAGTGGAAAATCCAGGTGAGATTATTGACTGCTTTCTAGAATTTTATCAAGGTCTCTTAGGCTCCTCATCTTCTAATAGACTATCAGTTAATAATTATATTGTCAAGAAAGGAAACCTGATTACTGATGAACAGAATAGTGGGTTGTGTGCCCCATTCTCAAATGATAATGTGAAAAGCGCTCTGTTTTCTATTCCTGGAAATAAGGCTCCGGGGCCGGAGGGTTATAGTTCCCAATTTTATAAAGATAGCTGGGATATTGTTGGTGATGAATTTTGTGAAGCTGTGCTTGATCTCTTCAAAATTGGAAAATTGTTAAAACAGATCAACACAACCCTGCTTGTTATCATTCCAAAGAAGAATCATGCCACTTCTGTGAATGATTATCGTCCAATAGCATGCTGCTCAGTTATCTACAAGGTGATCTCTAAGATGCTCTGTTCAAGATTAAAAACTCTTCTCCCTTCAATTATATATGAGATGCAAGGTGCTTTTGTTGAGGGGCAATCTATTTTGCAAAATATTATGGTGTGTCAAGATTTAATGGCTCAATACATAGAAAATCAAGCTCACCAAGATGTTTGGTGAAACTAGACCTCAAGAAAGCCTACGACTCTATTGAGTGGCAGTACGTAGAGGAAATGCTGAAGGCTCTTAATTTCAATCCACAATTCGCACATTGGATTATGGCTTGTGTCAAATCCCCCTTCTACTCTCTGGTGATAAATGGAAATGTGCATGGTTTCTTCCCGGGCAAGAGAGGATTGCGGCAAGGAGACCCTCTCTCCCCTCTCCTCTTTGTTATTTGTATGGAATACCTCTCTCGAATTCTGAAAGAGGTAGGTGAAATGGAAAGCTTCAAATAGCACCCAAAATGCTCTTCTCTCAAAATTAATCATCTCTGTTTTACGGATGATCTCTTATTATTTTGCAATGGGGACCCACAGTCAGTCATCCTTATGTTGAGAGCATTCACAACTTTTTCTAGGAGCTCAGGTTTAGAAGCAAATGCTAAAAAGACAGATCTCTACTGTTGCAACATGAGGGAGTAGGATGTGCACACTATAATCACAATGTCTGGATTCTCCAGAAGCACTCTTCCCATGAGGTATCTTGGTGTTCCAATATCTTCTAAAAGGCTCTCAGTTGCTGATTGTGATATTTTGATTGATAAAATGCTAGCTAAAGTCAAGATTTGGGGATCCAAAAATCTATCATATGCTGGAAGAGCACAGCTTGTTAATGCTGTTTTGCTCTCTATAAATACATATTGGGCATCCATATTTATCATACCTGCCACTGTGATGAAGAAAATTGTGGAAATATGCAGAAACTACCTCTGGACAGGTAAGGTCATCTACTCCAAAGCTCCTCTTGTAGCTTGGGAATTTCTATGCAAGCCTACATCTGCAGGGGGACTGTGCATTAGAAACTGTGTCCAGTGGAACAGGGCATCAATAGGAAAATATGTTTGGCATTTAGCTTTTAAAACAAACTCTCTATGGGTGCGCTGGGTACATCATGTCTATTTAAAGAATGATGATTGGTGGGACTATAAAATCACCACCAACTCAAGCTGGAGCTGGAGAAAAGTATGTGAAACTAGAGAAATCTTCAGAGCTGGCTACAGGGGAAACAGGTGGGATCAAAATGCAAATGGGAAGTACTGCATTGCTAGTGGATATAATTGGTTAAATAATCATCCTGAAAAAAGTAAATTGGGATTGGTGGGTCTGGAATCGATACAACCAACCGAAACACTCCTTTTTGTGCTGGCTGGCTGTGTTAAACAAGATGAATACTAGAGACAGATTGAAGCAACAAGGCATATGTGCAGCGGATACCTGTCTACTTTATGGTAAGGAAAAGGAGGAGGTCCAACACTTATTCTTTAAATGTGCTTACAGTAAGGAATGCCTGCGACTCCTATGTAGATGGCTATATCTTTCATGTAGCTCAAAATCCCTATGTTCAATCATGGGATGGATCAAAAGAAGGTACAAAGGTAACAACTTTCAGAGGAAGATTATAGCAGCCTGCTTCTCAGCCCTTCTCTATATGATCTGGAGAGAACGAAATGAAGCACTATGGAATCATACAATTACAAGACCATGCCACTTACTGAAGACAATTCAGAAGGAAATGAAAACCAGAGTGAGATATAATCTGCCATTGAAGACACCTAGCAGCAACAGAAACTGGATTGACTCTTTGTTTTAATTGTTACATGATTATGGATTTTAGTTGGGGCCCTACCTAGTAGGTACTCACTTGCTCATAGTATTAGTGGTTAGTTTTTAGCAAAGATTGATGTAATGAAAGGGATATGCCCTCTTAGAGATATGTAATTTTGCAGTTTGATCAATGAAATTCTTTCTTACTTAGTAAAAGATCAGGCCTGGTAGACTAACTGGCCTGGTCTCTAAAATTACCAAATATCCTCTCTATTTTAACCGCATTTTTGGGTCGAACAGTCTGGCCTAATGATTCGTGTTGTCCATGATTATCTCTACCATAAACCTTAATTTACCAAATATCCTCTCTATTTTCACCCCATTTTCGAGTCGAACAGCGTGGCCTATTGATTCGTGTTTTCCATGATCATATCTACCCTAAAACCTTAGTATAGTGCACAGTATTTGTGCTTTGATCTCTCCATTTTCTTCAAAATTCTAAAAATACCTCATCAATTTTTGAGGTTGTCCAACTAGATTTACTTTTTTTTCTTTATGAAAAGAATTTTATGCTCTTATACAATATATATCGAAATCATTTCCATGGATCGCAAGCTACAAATTCCCAAATAAAACATAGTGGACTTTTATATGGAAATTATTTATAAAAAGAAGTAAATAAAGTAAAATAAAATAAAATAAAATTATTTGTTCAATGTTGGACTGGTGAAGACCCTAGTTTGATGTGCCTTTAATCTAATAATCGAACTTGATCCCCCTTGAATCTAAAGAACCCCACCCATTTCCTCTTCTTTGTCCTTTTCTACCCTGTAAAACTGAGCTTTTTAAACACACGAGGGTATTTTTGTTGACCAATCCCCCTTATTTCTTTTGTTGAAAAAATGCTTTGATGTGGCTGGGAAGGGGCATGCGCATGGCATTATTGACTCTCTTTTTTCAAGTGCCAACCTTTTTTAACTTTTAGTTGTTAGGCTAATGAGCCTTTAATAAAAAGAGGCATACAATCATTAGGGAAATCTTCATAAAATCACATGAGACAATACAACTCTTAAAATTCAAATAAGCAAGAAGATGAGTTATGTTGTTACTAGCTCTTCTCAAATGAGAATTTTAGGAGTTTTATATAACCTCAAGCGCACGGTATCGTTGCACACAACGGGTTGAACTCAGGGAAGCAGGATCAAGTACTAGTGTTATCTTGTGTTGTTAGCTAAGTCGATCAAATAGGGAGTTTGTACTAGCAATTGTCTAAAAGTAATTAACACAATTAACAAGAACCAATAAGATAAGGATTCCAGTACTGGACTACATCACTAGTACGACAAATCCTTACGAACAATTAACCCACCAGTGATTGTTAACTTAGTTTCAAGTGAGTGACTTCAACTCAACAGAGAAATCAATCATTCTTTCAAAGCAATTGATACATCCTAACAAAACTCAAGACTTAATTTCACGGCTTGAACCAATTACAACACATTAAGAACAAGAAGTCAAATGGCTTATTGTAATATTCTCTATTTTCATGAAAATAAAACAATCATCACCCCTGAACTCTAGCAACCAAATCCAACTTTCATTATTACTCAATTCAAGTAGATAATAATCACTCTCTCAAGCAATTATCGAACTAGAAATAATCAAGGGCAAAACCTAAAATCAAAAACAACAATTATCGGGAAAAGGGATTATACAATCGGAAGAAATCATAGTAGGGTTTCGCCTGATAATAATGGTAGAGTAAGGGATGGCCACTCCAGATAGCAAAAATTAGGCTACCATGATGAAAGAAAGAACCAACAACATCATTAAAATCAAAACAAACATTTAACTAGAGAGAGAGAGAGAGAGAGAGAAGAGAATAAAGGAAGAAGAACTTAGTATCAATTGATGATTACAGTGCAAAACTATAAGAATTTCTAACGATCGGATAAAAACTTGCAAAATCCCCTCTACTTCTACTATAGAGCTTAGGAAAAAGTAAAACTTAAAATTATTAGAATGTAGAATCTGTTTATAAAACTTCCAAGTATTAAGAGATAAGTCGTAAAGGAAGACAAAGAGCCACTACAAATACGGGAGCTCGTACAGGTGGCATGGCCGTGCCACAATAAGCCTTAGAAGTGGCATGATCATGCCACCCTTCATACTTAAGAGGTGCAATTCTGCCACCCTTGCATGCCCTGCCAAAATTTTTCCTTGTAATGGCCTGTCCACGCCATCCGACTTTTTGTTCCAAGCTCTAACTCTTTTCCTTCAATCTTTGACCATTGTTTGGGCTTCAAAACATCCTACAAACATGTAAACGCACACAAATACTCAAGCGTAGTCATCCTCATCAAATATAATCAAAATCCACCAAAAAGATCAACTCTATGTCAAAACTATAATAAAATGAGTGTACTTATTAGTTGGATAAAACGCTACAACTTAGACACTTATCAGAGACTTATGATAATCCTCAAAGTCCTTACTTTTTCTCACCAACATCCTCACATAAAACCTTGAAATATCTTGCACACGCACTAGAGACGGACAATTGGTTCCAAAGATGACCATAGGATATCTAATATGTTGGATACCTCCATGGTCAAACACATCTCTTTTGGTTCAACCACCTCACTTCTTAACTTGTTTGCACCCTATTTAAGGCCATAACAATAGCCTCTCGTTTGCATCCCTTCCTACAATATCCACCCATTTGAATCTAACCACCATCAATCAAACCAACATCACTATTGATTTTCCTCATACCTTACACAATAAGTTTCGAAGTATAGATCAATCACTTGTGCTTTTATAAGTGTATGCTTCTCTGTGTGAAGTCAACAATTTTTCAATTGTGAACCCAACAAACATCTTTAGACTTCTCCCATTTCCTTGTAAATTTTGCACATTTTCATCTCTCTAAATTTCCCACAACATCATAACCTAATTTGCATAAGTTATTCGGACAACTCTAAAAAGGTCCACTTTTGATATTTGAAGGTGAACCCCATAATTACATTGATAACTAGTTTTTTTACCCCGTGCAATGCACGAAATGACACTTAGGTGATAATTATAGTACAAAGGTTGTAAATTATAGAGGTTGACAAATTAATAGTTTTACGAAATAAAACTTCAATAGCATTTTGCTTTAGAGATCATAACGTAGGTTAAAACAATTTTAATAGTGACATATTGAAAACTACCAGTTACAACAATTTTCTTTTATTTTATGAGAGTGTTAAATGACTCATTTGGTAATCAACTTCTACCAGTCACTAGCACATGAAACATTGCTAAGATCATTTTGCAATCTAATCATGTTTGGTTATTAGAACCCAATTCTAATACCTAGATTAGGGGCAATAATTACGAATTCCTGTTCACAAAATAAGGTTTCATTATCAAGACATTTTGATAACCTATTGGATATTCGAATTATTATATGTTGGACAAGTATTCAAACCATACAAATAATGAATAGACCAAAATGATATGGATACATATGTAACCATATATAAGTGATAAATGTATACAAAATGATGTTCTAAACTTATGATTACAAAATCCTAATCTATTACATCTAAACTCAATCACTTCTAAAGTATTTTATGCCCATAGCAGCTGTATGACCATAATGCTTGACTTGGTCAAGTGGCTTCGTCAATTGAAAAGCTACATTTTCATCTGTATGTACTTTGTAAAAAACACTCCTCCATTGACCCACTGTCTAATGAGGTGAAATTTCCTGAGTAAGTGTTTGGACTTTTGGTGTGACCTTGGTTCCTTGGCTTGGGCAATGGATCCATTATTATCGCAATAAAGAGCCACTGGTTTAGCCACCGAGGGTACAACTCCAGTTCAATGATGAACTTTCTAATCGAAACAATTTCCTTCACTGTTTCCAAAGCTGTGATATACTCTGATTCTATTATAGAGTCCGCGACGGTGCTCTGCTTAGCACTTTTCCAGCTGACTGTTCCTCCATTAAGACAAAAGACGTACACAGATTGGGACTGTGAATCATCTATGTCTGTCTGGAAAGACGCATCAGTGTAGCCCTTAATTACTAGTTCGTTTTCACCTCCATACACCAGGAATTTATCTTTAGATCTCTTTAGATACTTTAAGATGTTCTTGGACACAATCCTATGCGCCTGTCCTGGGTTGCCTAGAATCTACTCGTCATGCTCAAAGCCTACGAGATATCCAATCGAGTACATATCATGGCATACATGATACACCCTATTGCGGACTCATATGGGACATCTCTCATGCGTTCTTACTCAGCAGGGTTTTTGGGACTCTGTGTCTTGCTCAAAACAGTGCCACGACTCATGGGCAAGTTACCCCTCTTGGCATTTTCCATTTTGAACCTAGCCACTAATTGGTTAAGATAGGTCTCTTGCCTAAGTCCAATCATCCTTCTTGAACTGTCCCTACAAATCTTGATGCCCAAGATGTACTTGGCTTCTCCTAAGTCCTTCATCCAAAAACATTTCCTTAGCCAAGCCTTGGAAGACTCCGGCATAGGGATGGCGTATCTGATGATCAATATGTCATCGACATATAGGACTAGGAACACTACTTTGTTCCCATTGAACTTCTTGTATACACAAGGTTCTTCACCGTTTCTAGCAAAGCCAAATTTCTTTATGGCCTCATTGAAATGAATGTTCCAACTTCTTGTTGATGCTTGCTTTACTCCATAAATGGATCTCTTCAGCTTGCATATCTTCCCAGCGTTCTTAAGATCGACAAAACCCTCATGCTATGTCATGTACACATCCTCTTCCAGAATCCCATTCAAGAAAACAATTTTGATGTCCATTTGCTAAATCTCATAATCATAATGAGCTGATATTGCTAGCAGTATCCGAATGGATTTAAGCATAGCAACTGGCGAGAAGGTCTCATCATAGTCAATTCCCTGAACTTGCCTATAACCTTTTGCCACCAGTCTAGCTTTGAAAACTAAAACATTTCCATCCTTGTCTAGTTTTTGATTTTAAAGATCCACTTACACCCAATGGGGATAACCCCCTTTGGTAAATCAACCAAGTCTCAGACTTGATTTTCAGGCATGGAATCCATTTCAGATTGCATGGCCTCTAACAATTTGCTGGAATTTAGACTCGCCATAGCTTTCTTGTAAGATGTGGTTCTTCACTTTCCCCAAGGAAAATGTCACGACTCTCAGTCATAAATATCTCTATAGATCTTTCGGTCGAAGTCCTAACTCTTTCAAACTTTCGAAGGGTAGGGGCAACTGAGTCCTTAACAGGAGGCTACTCAACCCGACTCACTGTAGGAACTTCTGTGGGGACAGAAGTCTCAATGTGGCCGTGAGACTCTATTCCCTCTTGTCTGTCATGTTGCTCATCTCGAATTTCTTTGAGATATACATCTCTCCCAATTGTCTCACCATCTCGAGTAACATGACCTTGTTCTCGGATTGGTTGTAGAAGTAGTAGCCCTTCGTTTCTTTTGGGTAACCCACAAAGAAACACTTGTCTGATTCGGGTTCAAGCTTAGTCGTGATTAACCTTTTCACATAAGCTTCACAACCCCAAATTCGTAAATAAGACAACTTGGGAACCTTTCCCGTCCACAGCTCATGTGGTGTCTTGTCTACTGACTTTGACGGAGTCTTGTTCAGTGTTTGAGCTGCTGTCTCTAGAGCGTATCCCCAAAATGATATAGGAAGATCAGTTAGACTCATCATGGATCGAACCATATCTAATAGGGTTCGATTTCTCCGTTCAGACACATCGGGCCATTGTGGTGTTCCGGGTGGAGTCAATTGTGAAACAATTCCACAATCTTTAAGATGAGCATCAAACTCTAGACTCATATTTTCGCCTCCACGATTTGATAGAAGAGCTTTTATAGTCTTGCCTAGTTGATTGTATACTTCATTCCGAAATTCTTTGAATTTCTCAAAGGATTTAGATTTATGTTTCATTAAGTAGACATAACCATATCTACTTAAGTCATCAGTAAATGTGATGAAGTAACTAAACCTGCCTCTTGCAGTTGTACTTATTGGTCCACATACATACGCATGTATGAGTCCTAATAGTTCACTTGCCCTTTCACCCTTTCCTGAAAAAGGTGATTTTGTCATTTTCCCACGTAAACATGATTCGCATGTGTCATAAGACTCTAAGTCAAATGACCCGAGAATACCTTCTCTAAGAAGTTTCTCTATGCATTTTATATTTACATGGCCTAATCAACAATGCCAGAGGTAGGTTGGGTTAGATTATCCTTTCTAACTCTTTTGTTATTGTGAACAATGAGAATATGTTTATTTAAACCAAGCACATAGATTCCATTTCTCAAATAGGCACTAAAATAAAAGATACCATCTTTAGATCCAGAACACAAACCGTTCTGGATAGTTAAATAATACCCCTCTGCATCTAATGCAAAGGCTGAAACAATGTTTTACTTAAACTAGGAACACAATAACAATTATTTAGTTCTAATTCAAGCCCTGAGGGCAAAGAAAAAAATTAAGTTCCTATGGCCAACGCTGCCACCTTGGCTCCGTTCCCGACGCGCAAGTCCACTTCTCCCTTAGCTACCTTCTTTGGTCTTTTTAGTCCCTGCACATTTGAACAAATGTGAGTACACAACCGGTATCCAATACCCATTCGGAAGTTGAAATAGCTAAGTTAATTTTAATAACAAATATACTTGAAGTCGATGGAGCTACTCTTTCTTCAGATCTTCCTTATACTTCGGACAATTCCTCTTCCAGTGACCACCCTGGTTACAGTAGAAACACTTGTTATCCGAAACCTTCTTCACAACCTTTTGTTTATTACTGGTGGAAGGTTTGGCCACGCCTTTACCTCCACTTGCATCTCCTTTTGCCCTTTCAGCTTTTTGTTGTTCTTGGAAGGTCCTCCCTTTTGGTTTTTCTCTATTTGTAGCACATGTTGAACTGGGGCGGGCTTCATTTCTGATTCAGCAGTCCTAATCATCCCTAGGAGCTCATGAAGCTTCTTCTTCATCCCTTTTACGTAGAAATGCATTCTAAATGGCTTATATTACTCATGTGGGGAATGGAGAATTATGTCAGTGCATAACTTTTCATCATATTTGCATTCAAACCTGTCTAGATGTTCAAAGTTTGCAATCATCTCTAAGACATGCAGTCCCATTGGTTTGCCATTTTCCAGATTTGTTTCCAATATGGCCTTGTGGATGTCATACCTTTCCACCCTAACCTGCTCTTGGAACATGTCTTAAAGCATATGGATGATGTTATATGCATCATAACTCTCAAGCTGCTTTTGCAGATTAGGGTTCATGCATGCCAGCATTAAGCATGTAACATCAACAGAATCTTCTGAGTGATTGTTGTAAGCCTCTTGCTCATCATTACTCGGATTTTCGGGAAGAATTGGGACTCGGATCTCTAAAAACGTAGTCCTTACGTTCATGTTTGAGAACTATTCTCAAATTTCCATACCAATCCAGAAAATTGTTGTCCGACAGCTTTTCTTTTCTAGAATGGATTTGAGGTAAACGAACCATTAATTGCCATCTACAAACAAAATTTAAAATTTCAATCAATACATTTATCCAAATAATTTAATAATTTCTAAAAAAGAAAGTTATTTGCATTTCATCCATCCTTTCGGTGTCCCTTATGCAATGAAATAATTCCAATATCCATTGAAATTAGTATGACCGAGTTGGGGCTCGTCAACCACACTAAACGAAATAGGTAAGCAATTCCATTGCTAATTACATCCAATATAATTCTTGGTTGATGTTTTATATTTAATATAAATCACCCTTAGCCCCAACATGTGAGACGTCCTCCACTCATATTGTTGAGGTAACCAAACAGTCATGCAACCCTCTTCATAGGACTACCCGTAGCTTTTTAAGCTAATAAGTGATGCCACACTTTGGCGATGCCCATCACTCATGATCGAATATTTGCCATGTGACTCTTGTTTGGGGGAGGGGGGGCTTAAACTCAGGATAAATTTTATTACAAAATTCAATACTAGGTGAACATGCTTTGACGTATTAAAATTCGTAATTAAATCATGCATTTAATTTTAAAGCAATAAATCTAATTTAAAGCAATAAATAAATAAATATGATAAATTAAAGTAATAAAGCAATAATTTGATCCTAGTATGGCCCCTAAAAGATCTAATCTTCTGGCTCTCACTTGAATGTTGAACTCCTCCAACGCCTTCATCTTCATCCAAGTACAAGTATTTGATTTAAATAAAATTTAAATATAATCTAATTAAATTTAAAATTACAATAGATACAACGTTATGCAGACCATATATAAAATTACAAAAACGGTGCGCATACCGTATTTTAGGGCCATACTAGATCATTCCTGCAAATATTTCATTCATTCACCCATTCCAATGGGTGGCCCAATATATAATAACACATAATCATGCAAATAATAACAATATAACATGAATTGTTAACTTTTAAAATTAACTAATAAAATAATTCAACAGGTAGATTAACCCATTAATCAACTTAGAGGGTTCCTAAGTCCAACTTAAAACCCAACTAAAAAATTTAAATTTCTAATTGGGCCCCGGTAAGGTTGATTGAACTCTAAGCCCAATAACGCTAACGCCCATTCTAGAATCGCACATCAATAAAAATAAAAAATTATGAAAAGTTTTAAAATCCAATCCAAAAACCATTAACTCTCCATGAATCCAACATGGGCCTGAAAAAATTCATGGGTCTCCAAGACCCACGACCTGGCACGACCTGAACCGCGACCCACTGAACAGTGACCGTAGCCTAGTCGTTCAGAAATATATCTTCGATTTTAATGTGCGACTACAATATTTCCTAGGTAAACGACATTCTGAGCAGACTTGTTAAGCTTTAGCTTACTAGCCCCACCCCAATTTTGCCAAATTCGATCGTTTACTACGTTTTTCGGGCCTTTTTTATTATTTTTTCGTCATTAAATAAAGGAAAATTGGTTGGAAATAATTCAACCTTTCACCCACTTGTAGAAAATAATCCGACCTTTCATATTTGCATGCAATAATCTCACCTTTCACCTTTGTTGCACGAAATGGTCCCAGGCTAACTCCGTTAAATTTTCCGTTTGAAAGTGGTGACGTGGCATTGGCTTGTGCTATTTTGCACTTTTTTTGTGATTTTTTTTTAGTGATTTTATTGTGGGAAAATAGAATAGGAAGAAAATAAAGAAAATAAAATCAATGAAAAAAAAATCATAGAAAATCGCAAAATAGCGCAAGTAAACACCACGTCACCATTTTCAAACGGAATTGTTAATGGAGTTAGCTTGGGATCAATTCGTGCAACAAAGGTGAAAGGTGGGATTATTCCATGCAAATATGAAAGATCGGATTATTTTCTACAACTGCGTGAAAGGTTGGATTATTCCCGACAAATTTTCCTTAAATAAATCAAAATTAATAAAATAAAGTCTAACTTGTTTCTATAATTTTAACCTTAATGCACAAGTTAAGAATTTCCAAAATTCTAAACACTTAAAATTAGGAAAGTTAGTATACATAAAAGGAATCCTAGAATCCTAGTATCATACAACTTTTAGCAACTTTCCATAATTGAATTAAATTACTAGCATTCTCAATCAATTCATCCAATGAAAAATCAAGCAACCAATTCAATCTAATTGAATTAAGACTTTTAAACATACATAAACATACAATTTATTATGTTAATCACATTCAATCCAATTGAATACATAAAATCTAAAGCATGCTTACTACTCAATCCCATTGAATAACACCAAAACATGTAAAAGACGTGATCTTTATATTAAAAACATGCAAAATAGTTATTGATCTGATCAAATAAGTAACAAAGCATGCATCTTTAATACACAAACACGTCAATTTGCAAGAAAGATTCAATCTTTAATCTTTTAGCATGCTATAAAAGGTGAATCAAAGGCAAATCATACTAATGATCACAAAAGCATGTGTAATAGGCTCTGATACCACTGAAGGTTATACATGATACGATTTAATTGACGGAAACATCATATAGACAAGATCTTACACATAGTAATACATGAATCATAAAGTAATTACCTTTGAAGCGTGAATTCCACGCAGTGCTTGATTAAATCATTCGATAGGACCCCAAGTGTTTTCCCTCTAACGTAATCCACCCGTCAAGGATTGATCACCTAAAGCCAAATGCTAGATCGGGAAGAGAACTCAAATCTCACTTTTGGCTATGTAGAACTTTGGGATAGGAAGGCTATAGAATTATCTCTTAAGGTTTTAATCTAATTTTGAAGTATATGTCTAATAACCAACTCTACGTTGTTTATATAAACAAACCTAATAGAGTTATAGAAGCACTAGGTTTCCTAATCCCACAGGGAGTATGAGACTTGCGCCTCATGTAAAGCCCACACGCCCCAAGGGCCATGGTCCTACCCTTTGTCTCCCAGGCCCAAGGCCCAAACTCGTTCTACTAGATCAATTCCTTAACTTATGTGCGACCCATTACGTTCATATTGAAGTTAGCTATGGCCTAATAACCAATTGGGTCAACAATCAATAGCGGTCTCTAACTAAACATATTGATTACTAAATCGTATGAATTTACTATCTCAATAATATAATCAAATATATATTATCCCAATTAATTGCTACTTGACTGAAAAGACATAATCCTTCAAGATTCACCCCTTAGATGCTCTCTCTCTTTCTTTTATCTTCCTATTCTTACTTCTTCTTTTTTATTTTTTAATTAGCTTTACATTAATTTCAATTCTGGTTGGAAATGAAATCATTCTCTCTAATTAAGAAAATAAATATGTGTAAGTTAAGAGCATTAATCACCATTAAACATTTAAACTACCTTTTAATGTATTATAGTGATAATTATGGATTAAATGAGAAAGGTGAATTAAGTAGCATATTCTTTTTTCCCCTTACTTGATTGCAATATATCAAATTGCAAAATATCAAACTTTTTGCAATATATTGAATTTCCATTCTTACTTAATTACAATATATTAAAATTTTTCCCTTTCTTACCCTAATATCTTTTGCTAGTGTGCGTGCCCGCCTGACGTTTTTTCTATTTAGTGGAATGTACTACTCCATTCGTCCATTTCAAATGTTGTCTAACAGGTATATTTTTTTTTTCAGCAACACAAATTAAATTGTTTTTGAACAACTTCTCTTCTTCTCGGATCAATCAATCTCATTGAAGAATAAAGACATTTTTAAAGTAGAAGTATAAAGAGAATACCTCTAGAGAACTTGAGGAGCTGCTCCCATCTCTTCTTCCTACCTATGTAAAAATAATTAATAGGAACAATTAAATTTAATCTCTATAACTAATAGCCATTGNTACACGATATAATCTATCAAGTATCATCACAAAAGATATCCCGAAGTACTAAAATTTCATCAGAAGGAAGAAGAGAATGAATTGCAAAACTACACACCCATGATTGTCAATTGCTACAGAAATAAGATTCAATTTTAACAGAAATTGATCAGTTTTGGAGAAAATGAAAGAATGGCAAACAATGACACTTCAACAGCTCTATCCAAAATAATTATAAATTTGCTATAATTAAAGATAATTAACAACGAATTACCACGGTTTCTCGTTTTCTTGTGCAAAAAGGCCTTAATAAAAGTTTTGTTCTCGTCTCTGGTGTTACTGGAGTGTTGGAACTCGCTGACGACTATGCCCAAATACGATATCTATGATGGAAATCCATTGCATCATTACCCCATTGGCTTGGGCAAGGGGAGTGTGAGTAGGATTTAAAATATAAGAGAGAGAAATAGGATATGTGTTTTAATGGTTATTGGAAGGATCAGAGGGGGGAGGGTAATAGTTCATGGGACAGAGAAGAGATGTGCAATTTTTGGGTTTAAGGTTAGGTGTTAATTTAGATGTTTATTGTTGAATAGCCATTAATGAGGTTTGATGTTATGCTTTGCAATTTTGGGTTTAAGGTTGCACGTTAAATGTTAATAGTTGAATTGCCATTAATGGGCTTTGACATTATGCTTTTTCAGTTTTGTAACCGCAAAGCAAGATGAAGCGACATGAAGATGAGGCACTGTTGTTTTTCTTTTTTTTCTTTTCTCTTTTATTGTCTTTGGGTGACTAATCAATTATGGTGACACCTCAATGCGCAAGTCGTCATTGACGTGGCAAGTTGATGTGTCGCGTTGTGGTTGAAAAAGCCTCACTTCGCTCTAATTACTAGTTTGTACACCCACGCGATGCACGGGGTATCTTGTTTTGAGTGTCAATTATTTTCGAATTCGTAAATTTGAATTGATATTAATGAATTGGTAACAGATTTCATGAGACTATTACACTAACTATAAGAAAATTAGAATTTACGATAAAGAAAAATGAAGTCTCCCATGTTGGTCATTCGTTGATCTCTATTAGCAAGTGTCATTATATCTAAGGGTGAGTAAAAAACCGGGGTACTCGGAATCAGATCTGGAACCGATTTGGAACCGTAGGAACCGAAACCGGTCTCATCGGTTTCGGTTCCGGTTTCAAATATTAGGAACCGGTCTCATCGGTTTCGGTTCCGGATACAAATATTAGGAACTGGTTCTAACTGGTTCCGGTTTCGGTTCCCAAATTTTCAGGATCGAAACCGATTGGGTACCCGGTATCCGATTTCTTTACATGTAAATACAGCACCTAAGAGACTTCAAACTAAATGTAAATAATTTTTTCCACGTTTAATTATCAAGATTTGCAATTTTTGAATTTTAAAATTTAGATGTGGGCTTGTAATTGGAAAAGAAATTTTGTTAATATAATTATATACTTTAATTAATATATCTTTTATTGATAAATACGAGATTATCTACAAGTTTAATAAATAACCGAGTACCCGGTACTTGGAACTGGAACTGGCTTGGAACAGGTCTCACCGATTCTGGTTCCAATTCCAATTTTTAGGAACCGGTTCAAATTCCGGTTCCCAAAATATAGGCGGGTACCCGGTTTGCTCACCCTTAATTATATCAAACTTATCACACATGTAATGTATAGAGAAATGGGGTATGGGAGAGGTTCAATTTCCACTTTTTTTACTTTTCTGTCTAAGAGGCAAGTTTATTGACACACTTTTCAGTGATAACACAATTAGCATTTAATTGTGAAAGTTTTTTGTTTTTATTTTTTTTGTTTTGCTAAATCATGGCATCCTAATTTTCTTTTTTTAATTTTTATCTATTTTTATGGCTGGATATATGTATAGATTAATGTCCATGATAATTTTCTATGTTAGTTTGCAACACTTATATAGCAGGTGAAAAGATTTGTTCAACCCAACAGTTTAAAAATATATATAGCTTGAAGACCATAAATGAATTGTCCATTGATATCTAATCGAAAAGACAACTTTGCCCTTTAATTATTAGCCGATGATTTTGTGACACGTGGCAGCACGATTTTTGATTTACCCCCTTTTAATATAGTTTATAGATAGATATAGATTAGTTAACTAGAATTAACATTGGCATTTAAACTTGAATCCCTAGAATGAGTAACTCTATAACCTGAATGATTGTGAACCATAACATGTCGGACCTACTCATATTTATCCACAAAAGAAGTATCCATCTGTTGCTCTACATAGGGATGACAATATGGCGAGTGGTAGCAGAGGTTGCCTCATCGACACCTGCATCCACCACGGATTTTCACTACCCACGCCCGCCCTATCTCAACCGTTAGTAGACATATCCAAATTCATCCGCTCCCCAAGTGCATATCCACCAATCGGCACCTATCCACCAACCCGCCTCTAATCTTATTACTACCTGTAATATATGCTTAAATTAAGTAAAAGAAACATTGTCAATTGATTGTTACTTTTTACTAACAACCTATAAGGTCACGACACATTCATATTAAAGGAAAGAAGATCGAAGGTGGGAAAGAACTCCGAATGAAAAATCAACAAAGTTAACAAAAGAACGGAATATCGATTTTAACATCTATAACTATTCGTTTACATGAACTAGTAGGGTGAAACAAGTATGGGATGGTATAAAATCCACATCCACCTCACCACCCATAGACAGATAACACTTTCAAAAACCATCCCCGCCCCGTACCCGTCTAACCCTCCTCCATACCCACTCTATTCAGGACATTTACAAAGTGATAGGTATCTTACTTTATCCATCCCATTACCATCCTTGCACAATCCGTTTTTTCTCCCGATGTGGCCTCAAAATTACTTGGCATTTTCCAATATTTCTACTGCATGGCATGGGGACCACCCAACCCATAACACAGGGTAGACGCAATTGCTTAGCTAACTACACAATACATTACAATACTTTTTATCTTTTATCTTTATTTAGGCACAAAAAGGGGAAAATCACATCAAATTATGGCAAACCAACTCGGATTTGAACCCCCCACATTAACCGGATTGAATATTAACCCACACGTCCGAACCTTCTCTTGCAATTGGGTGGAATAAACAAAAAAATAAAAAAATAAAAAATAAAAAATAAAAATGGCGTTTGTTCTCTCTCTCTCTTTCTCTCCCCTTCGTCTTCCTTTCCAGTCAAAATTTGCGATTACACACCACCAGAAAGAAGAAGAAAAAGAGGAGAGAGAAAGGCGGCGAAGCCGTGCGTTACAGTTGTTTTATCTCTCTAACTTCGCCATTTTTGCCGTGCTTCTGTTCATCTCTCATCTCTGTGCAACGCCATTTTCCTCCAATTTGAGCTCTTGTAAGGTTTTTTCGATTCTCAGTTTCTAGGTTTTCCGTTTTTGGCTTTCTTGATTGCTGGAAATTTGACGAATTTTGATTTCGATGCTGATGTTGTTTGATCATTTTTGATGTGAAATTGTTTTTCATTTTGCTAATGGTTTGAAATGAAATGTAAATTGAGTGATTTTGCTTTTGTTTTGGTGTGAATTAGGTGCGTTTTTGCTTGGATTGAGCATGAGCTGAACTCCTTAGTGTGTGTAATCGCTGTCTGAGCTGCTGAAGTAGACAGATTATAGTTGATCTTGTGACTGAGCAATGGATTTGGTGTCTGGTTGTAAGGTATATATTCTTCACTCCCATCCTGTGTGTGTATTTGGCTCTGTTGTCGCTATATGTGGTTGAAATGATTTTCTTTGTGTATGCTAAATTCGGTTATCTCGGGATGAGATGATCATGTGATTATAGGAAGCATGTTATGTTAGTGCTGATCATGTTACTGTTCATCAAGCCTGAATTTTGCTAAGATTGGGAGACTTGGGGTTTTGATGTGAAACTACGGTAGTTCTGCCTATTTTGGAGCAAAAGATTCTTCAGTGGCATAGGTGTTTCCTTGCCTGTCTGTTGCCATGTCGGCGAGGTTCCTAGTAATATGGTGGAGACTTCAGTCTAAGCTGCTGGTGAAACTTTAATACTCTTGCAATTGTGGTAGTTTCCCTTTCGTGAATTCTCATGAAGTGGAAAAAGCGGACCTGCTTTTGCATTTCAACAGTCTGCTTCTGCGTTCTCGATTTACTTGAAGGCTTCTTATCCAGGCCATTCTCAACATTGAAGGTTTTTCATCTACTCTTTGCCAATGGTACCTTGATTTTCATCAAACCTGATGTGAGAAATTTGCGTTCATTGGATGCTTTTTGCTGATCTTGGGCAATTACTGGTTTGAGGATTAATTCACATAAGTGTTTTTCTTTCAGCTAGCACTCTCCCGTATTTAGTCTTTCGCCAAAGTTATTGGTTGTGAAATTGGTTCTATTCTTGACCTTGTACTTGGGTCTCCTTCTTGTGCACTGCATCTTATAAGTAATTATCAGTTTGGGACACCATTGTTGAAAAGCTAATGAAAATCTAAGTATCTAGAGGGGTTTGGCTGAATTTGCTGAGGTCTGAGGATAAGCTTGTTACTTCAGCCATTCCGGCTGGTGTGACCAGGTAATTGGAGAAAGTGGAGAGGGACTTCTTGAGAAAATGAAAGTTCAGATAAGGGTTGGTCAATTGGGAAGGGGTATGCCGTCAGAAGTAAGGTGCGCTTCCCGGTGCTAGATCTATTGCTACAGCTGCAACTTTCAAGATGAAGTAGCTTTGGAAGTTTAGTAAAGAGGACACACTTTGGAAGAACGTCATGGGTAATTTGTGGTGTGAAGAGGCTTGGTTGGTGGAGCAAAAGGACTCTTCTTCATATGGAGTGGGAACTTGGAAATCTATTTTGACCTGTTGAATCCTTATAATTCAGCAATTCTTATAAAAAGAATAATCATTTAGAAATACATTGAAACTGTATCTATAAATCAAAATAAAGCGTAGCGGCCGCTATTTTGTTCCCTAGATGTGCATTGAACGCATATGGAGGAAGAGGTGGAAGGATTTTTGAAGGAATTATAGAAAGGTGTAGTCTGTGTGGTCTAGCCATGACGCCCGCCGAAAGTGAATTAAGCAACTTGATATGATGTTGCAGTTTTAATAACATGCAGCATATGCACTTTCTGTTCATTTCTGTGTGCTTGACAATCTTATCATGGCATAGTTGCTCTCTTATTTGTCAAAAGTGTTGTAACTCTTTGTTAAGTTTTTGATTATATTTTGCAGGACAAGTTGCAATATTTCAGAATCAAGGAGCTCAAGGATGTCCTTACTCAACTAGGCCTGTCGAAGCAAGGGAAGAAACAGGTTTGTCCTCATTAGAAATTGCTTGCATTGCTTGTAATGAAGAAACTTTTGAGTTAGCATTTTGAGTCTCTTGAGACTAATCATGTTCAAAGAAGATAGTATTGTTATCTATCTTTCTACTATTTGTTTTTATTGTTGTTCCTCTTTTTGAGGTGGTTGATTGGTGCCTCACCTGTCGCATTTATTTATTGTCTAAATTATGCAATCTAGAAGATAAATTTTAGCATCTGGTGTTATGTGGATAATTACGAAATGGAAACTGCTGTATTCCTGCTGTTTCTTATGGGTGGAGGAGTATAGATCATCAGTTATTGGTTGGGTCCGATTTGATGCATGGTTTGGCTGGGCTATTTCTTGCGAGAGGAACCATATAGATTTTGGGCTACTTGGGACAGCAAAAGAAAGAGAGGCAAAGATACTTTAGCATATTGTTAAGGAGAGCGATTCATCATGTTTCAAAAAGTATCAGCGATGAAGCTCGGGGCCCTAGCAAATGGCTCGAAGTATGAGGTTAAGAAAGATACTTAAAAAATTGAGTCACTCAAAGAATTATTTGGATATGATAAAAAACATTGCTACTTATTAGATCTTGCTGATGCGTATGAGGTTCCTATATTTGTTAAAGCTTTCTACCCTTCATAATGCCATATTCCATACAAGATGGTTCTTGGGGCTTGCTTTTGCAGAGGTCCTTTATAAAATAGTGAAATACGACAAAGAAGATACCAGGAAATATCTATTTTCCCAGATATTTGTATGAAACTGCTTCTTAAATGTAATTGCACTCTCTGGTGGTTCAATTCCGTTGGGGGAAAACTTTGATATTTAGGGGGGAAGCTAGGATTACCTTTTTAATATCTTGGATTTTATATGGATGCCTTTGGTGAGGGAAAGAAGGGGCTGCTTTGGAGGTGTGTATGGTTAGAGCGTACCTTCTGGGATTCATGTTTCACGTTATACTTGTTGTGGGATAGGATCACTTATTTAGGCCCTGTTCAGGGTGGTTGGCAGTTGCCAGTTTTTGGTTTTGAAAAATTTTCAACTCTTTATAGTAATTTAATTTAAAGCTGAATTTTTTTTGTACTGGTTAATTTTCAAAATTGACAACAGAAAACTGAAAACCAAAAAAAGTGGTTTCCAAAAACTGGTTTTGAGTTTTCAAAAAAACTGAAAACTGGCAACTGGCAACCGCCCCAAACAGGGCCTTAGTCTCTTGATGGGCTAGCACAACTAGGGCGTCCCATAGTTACTCTATTACTGGCCCAAAGGAAGTGAAATGATTCAAACAGAAGGCTGAAACCTATGTTGAAAAAGAGAAAAGCAAATGAAAGGATAGTGGGAAAAAGCAAATTCAAATAATAGTGAAAAAGAACATAGATGATAAGGAAGAGGAGAAGACGTGGGATCGGAAGAAGTAACAGGAAATTGGAAGGATTTCTGATTTTTATCTTAGTAATATCCGGATTGATCACTTAGTTATGATTATGAATGCCAGGAAAGAACTGTCAGTTATCTGTCTCAAGTTAAAATTGTATTGGCAAGTTCTAATTTGAGTAGAACAGGTAACTGACCACAGAGTCACTATACATGGTCCAAATCTGGAATAAGTGTTGATTTTGAGTTTCCTATACATGGTCCAATCTGAACAGATTTATTGCAATTAATTGGGCATGTGTGGCAGTGTCGGCAAGGATCCTATTTTGAGAAGAACAGGGAGCCTCTCACCTTTTTGGGTAATGCAATGTGCTGTGCATTGGGGTTCCCTGAGCTCCCTGTGCATTGTGCCGAGGAGCCTGGGAAAATGAAAAAGCCAAAAATCAACCACAAATCATGACACCAATAGAGACCTAACAACAATCAGAAAGCAGAAGACAGCCTAGAAGCCATCTGTAGGAACATCATTTCCCCTCTGATTGCATACATGTTTAACAGAATCACGATGAATGCTTGTTGAGATTCTATCCATCATGTGGAAGATAACATGCTCACAGTGTTCCCTAGGCCTTCTCTCTCTCTCTCTCTCTCTCTCCTTTTTTTCCCCAGGTAACTGACCACAGAGTCGCTCATTAATTAATGTTCAATTTCTCCCAACAAGCATATGTATTAGCACCTATTTGCATGCTGGAATGCGGAAATTTCAGCTTTGTTTGAGTCTGGCAGACCAGTAGGAGCAGAAAGTACCCCCTTAAAATTTTAGTCTTCATCTCTTGTACCCACTCCACATGCAGCAGGACCTTGCGTATGTAAAACATATGCTATCTAGCTGAGATTATTTATATTAAAGACTTAAGGAGAAGTGGATATATACCTCATTAATGTGATGCATGATGCATGTTATCAAAAAGTATTTCATGATCCCTATATCTGGTGCACTACTACTATCTGGTTATTGATGGTTACCTCTGAAATTTGGTTTTCAGGATCTTGTTGATCGTATTTTGACAGTTCTTGCTGATGATCAAGGTAAATTCTGTCTCTATCTCCCTATGGTAACATCTTAAGTTAAATTACTTGAAGTTAGGATACACTTGGGATAAACATGGGATTTCTGCAGTCGGGAGCTTCTGTGCTTGAATGGGTTAGTGATCAGTATCTTTTTCAGAGCATGATCTGAATTGGATGCTTAAAGCTTCTTTATGGTCCTACTTGTTCTTAGCCTTTAAGGAAGTTGAGGTGGGGCAGGCCGCTTCTAAAAGAAAACTTCCTTAAAACAATATGCTTCTGTGAAGCTTTGTCATTCGGTGTCAACTTGGTTCCATATCTTAAGTGAGCATGTGTCTTGGATTGTTGTTTTAAGGAAGGTTTCTTTTGCTGGTGTCAACAAATCTGGCACATACCTTATGGTTGACTTCTGCAAGCATTCTGCTCGACTTCTTCATACTCACGTTTCTACCACAAATGGACCATTGTTATCCATTTTCCATTGCCTTTTTTTCCAGCCATTTTAACTAGCTATGGAAGTTGTCCCCAATTTCTGGAGAGGCCTACAATACATTATTCTGAATTGTATGGTTGCTCTATGTGTGTACTCGTTGATGTTGAATTATGCATGGTTGTCTCTGTTATGATGCTAAATCATGTGCTTCTTTCGTTTGGATTTACTATTCTAGTCATTTTTCTGCAGTTTCCAAGATGTGGGCAAAGAGACCTGCAATTGCAAGGGAAGAAGTAGCAAGATTAGTGGATGACACTTACAGGTTTTGCACGTATATATGTGCTCATGTTTATGTAATGGTGATATCTTTTTTATTCTTGTGGCACCACCTTGCAAATACACCCCTTGTCTGAATGACCATTCCCGAGTGTTGTTTTTTTAACTTACCAAATTTCAGATTTCTTTTTAACTCACACTTAGAAAGTGATGTAAAGCTTTTCCATATCTTAGATGCTCTTCTTTTTCTGATTCATCTGAATAAACCAATTTATGAAGGCTTAGAGGCCATTTGGTCTAGTTTTTGGAATTTTGAGCTTCTCCTTCAAAAATCTCTCCTCCCTAGCCCCTCCTTCATTTCCTTCTCCCTTGAGAATTTCTAGGAAACTAACATGGGCTACAAATTGAAGCTCTAATTTACAGTTTTATTTCTAGCCTGGGGAGGAGAAAGTGGAGGATGGGAGGGGCAGGAAATATTTGTGAAGGAAAAACTCAAAATCCTAGAAACTTGCCAAACGGACTCTTTGGGTGAAGACTGATCAAAGCTAAGGAAGCATCTTTTGTAATATTTTTTTTATTTTTTAAATTAGGCATTATGAGTGGTTGATAAGCTGTGGATGATAATGTTCATACATCTTTGTTTTTTAAAGCATGCAACTTGTTTTATGGTGACCAGGAAAATGCAGGTTTCTGGGGCTACTGATTTGGCATCAAAAGCACAGGTTACAACATCTGATAGTGGCCCCTTGAAACCTAAAGAGGAAGTTGATGATTCGTTCCAGCTTGATATGAAAGTCCGGTGTCCCTGTGGAAATCCACTGCTTAAAGAATCGATGGTCCAGGTTTGTGTGTGTTAGTGCAATGTGAATTTGTTTGCTTTGACACTACATACTTCTATAGAGTCTTGTGTCCTTTTCTGGCACATGGACTCGTCAAAATCAGAGGCTTTCTTCTTGTGTCAGTGTGTGTGTGTATAGTCTGCAACTATGGTTCAGATGGTTTATTAGAAAAAACTTTGGCTGATTCAAGGGACAAATTAGATCTAAGTGCAAAAGCACTGATATATGCTAGTAATTTGAGGGTATGAAAGCTTCTGATTACTCTTAATAATTATTCTTTTGAGGAGCTGTCCTTAGTTCTATGTATGAGTTCTGGTTAGACTCCTCTGTTGAATGGATAGCTCTATGTACTTGTATTCTTTCTACTTTCCTTAATAAAATTCTTTTTCTTGTAAAAAAGGAGTTCTATATATGAGTTCATCTAACCACCCTACCCCTGGAAGAAAATGGAGGGAAATTTAATTCATGAGCAAAACAATGTGTATAAGATTTTTTTTCCCCTCTTTCTTCTGGGGGCAGGGTGGTTGGATGAATTTCATTTAACCTCAAAACTGTGATAAAGAAGAAAGATCTTTGTGTTCGTGTTTGACCTTGTCAGTTTTGAGCTATTGTACCATTCTAATTTACATTCTATTATTCACTGTTGTAGTCGCTCTACTCTTCCACAGTTCATTCTATTCATGACCTCTTTTGATTTGTTGTCTCTGGATTGTGCAGTGCGAGGATCCAAGGTGTCAGATATGGCAGCATATTAACTGTGTTATTATACCAGAGAAGCCTATGGATGGGACTCCACCAGTTCCTTCCCTGTTCTACTGCGAACTTTGCCGACTCAATCGAGCTGATCCGTAAGTATTAGTTGATCTTCAGAAATTTGAGTTTCTTGCCTAACTGCATGAAGGAGAACCTCTCCGACTAAGGGAAACCTTCCCAAATTCAATTCTATTCCATTCAAAAGATTAGAAAAGTAACATAACGTTGTAGACGAATTTCTAGTCTAAACATGTACAAATAAAATAATTTATTATTGTAATGAGGACGGATGAGCTTCTTGTTCTTTTAAATTAATGAGCTTCTTGTTCTTATGTTGATAGATAGCATTCGTAGATTCTATCCTGATTTTGCTTTTGGTGGATACTTAGTATCTTCTCATCACACCTTTAAGTTGTTGGATGCCTTTGTTTTGATTAGGAAGATTGAACAAAGTCTGTTGCATTGTATTTGTAGTTTATTTGTTTTCCCCCTCAGCCTTATCTTAGTATATCCTCCCGTTTAAGGTTATTTATGGATTGTCATCTCATTACTGGTTTCTCATTGATGTAGCTTTTGGTCAACAGTGCAACAACTTATATCTCCTGTGAAGTTGATTATAACCAATATGCCAACTGACGGGTGAGTAGTCAATTACTTTCCTTCCCTGTTGAGTTTTTTGTAGTTTCTGTTCTTTTGAAGAGGGGCTTGCTGCTGAAAGACTTCTGTAGCAAATGGTCACAATAAGATGACATGTGTGCATGCACGCTTATGTGTAGCCTTACATTTGACTTTATTGTTTGATGTTATAGCCTACGATGCTCAGATTCGGCATCTACCCCTGTCGTACCCGTGTCAACACGACACCAGCCGGGTATGGACACGGGATATGGGTCCGATCTGGAAAGAAATTGTTGGACGCGTCTGTCTTAGGTTACGGGATCTGGCTGTGAGAAGAAGGCTCCGTTTGGTAGGAAGGAAAATAATTTCAACTGAAAATCATTTTCAATTGAAAATCATTTTCCATGGAAAATCATTTTTCAAGTCCAATTTTAGTCGTTTGGTTGCACTTTTGTAGATGGAAAATTTTTAAGTTTCAAAACTAATATCAACTTTCTGCAATTTCGTCCTTAGTTTCTACAGAGTAAACCACCACCAGCTCCCCTTCTTCTTCTCATTTTCTCTCACCTCACAACACCCACATAGCCATGAACATTTTCAAATATAATTTTCCAATCTCCAGTTACAAAGGAGGAGAGAGAAATTTGAAACAAGTACCTACCAAATTCTCACAACAACCATGGCATATCTCTACTTCTTCAATTGCCAATTACAATGATGATTGGAGGAGAGAGAAAGTTCAAAAATGAAAAAGTACCCAAAATTTTCAAAAAAACAAACAGAGCACATACATATCTGGAAGTGTGAAAGAGAAAGCAAGCATAAGAAAGAATTTGAGCCATAGAAGATCCAAAGCCCTTCGGATAGCAAGCACGGTGAAGTCTTGTCGTCGATTTCACGAACCCTAGCCGCCATGATTAAGGAGCTTCAAACCATGATAGCATAAAGCTTTGAAACGACCCCAATGCAAATTAGAGGAGATGTAGGTGAAGAGAAGAGAGAGATGAGTTTGACAAAGAAGGGGATTTGCCCAGAGAGAGGAGAGCGGATGAGGAGAGAGAAACTGAGGATTGAGGGGGAGATGGCGATTTGCCATGAGAGATGAGAGAGACTGAACAGAGAAAAACAGAGGAATAAGGAACCTCTGTACATTCACGCGTCGTGTTCCCAGGGAAAAGCGACTTCCGGCCCTTAGAAAAGGAAAACGTTTTCCGTTATTTGAGGAAAAGCATTTTCCTATTGAAAATCAATTTCCAGGCATTAATCAACCAAACAAGGGAAAATAGGAAAATCATTTTCCAGGAAAATGATTTCCGCCCTACCAAACGGAGCCGAAAAGAAAAAAGAGAGGGGAAAGAGAGAAAAAGAGACAACAATGAAGATGAAAGATAAATTTACTAATTCAATGTCCTTTGTAGGCGTTCTTGCTCTCTTGATTTTATTTTCTCCCTCAGTTGATCCAATCTGCAGCCATCACCGGCTGGATCTCTACCTTTCTTTGACATGGTCGATAGGTGGTTGTGGCTCTCCGTGTGTGCAGAAAGAGAAGAGAGAGAGAGAGAGAGAGAGAGAGAGAGAGAGAGAGAGAAGAGAAAGAAGGGAGAGAGAAGGTTTGAATGAACCTGGGGAAGAGAAAAAGTAGTTATAAAGTGAGCAGTGATAAATCATTTACCGAGTTCTACTCTCCAAAAGGTATATATTATCAGTGAATATTCTTTAATAACCTATGACCTTTTAGATTTTTCTACTACTAAAACCACCGTTCATATTCTCCTCTCTCTCTCTCTCTCATTTTTTTAATACTTTTTTGTATTTCACATGTAACTATAAGTGTTATTTCTTCTTATTCTTCTTCTTTATTACTTATTTATTTATTTATCTATGCGCATGTCGTGTCTGTTATTCGATTAAAGATCTTCCATGTCAAACTCTTAGATCCTTACCGTGTGCGATACCCATACCTGAGTCCGAGCATCATAAGTTAGCTAGATGTTATGATGGACTCCTATGCAATTCCTCATTATGGGTAAATTGTGGAGGAAGCAGCTTTAAAGGGATCATCACGTATCTAAAGAAAGCTTCTTTTTATTTGCGTGAAGTTGTCCTCATAGCGTTTTTTACATGGACAAGATTAGTTGAGTGGAGTTGATGATTAAAGAAGGTAGAAACTATGGATAGTTATTGTGTGGATAAGGTGGTCGGTGACACTTCTAAAGACTGGGTAGTTTTCAGTAATCGTCAAATGACAGAACGAAAGCCCTCTGAGGCCCTTAAATGCCCTGTTCTGTGATCTCTCTTTCCAATGCCTTTGATCGACTTCAGGAAGGCTTGGGGGAAGGCAGTGATGCCGAAGTCGATCTTAGAGAGTGTAAGAGTAAGTAATCTGTCAGACAACAATGATGACTATTTGGCTGATTCTGGTGAAGCGGATGAATTGCTCTAGAAACAACTATGTAACGAGATGCAGTACCAAAGGATTTCTTGGTGGGTGTTTCTTTGTTGGAGGAGGGGGTAAGGGAGCAACACCAATTGCAGCTAGTCTGAATAAGGAGGGGAGCCGAACAACATGTCCTTGGTTAACAACGAGCACGAGCTTTGTAATGTGAACTTTTGTGTCTCAGCTTTTGGTGATAATGTTGTTCAGTTCTGATGTGAGCCTACGCCAAAATGTGTCTGATAATACAGGCCTGCTATGGTTCTTCAACCGTTTGGAAATGAGAGAGACAACCAAAACCCACAATCCTTATTTAACCACTTAGGTTTACTGTTCGGAAAGTCTCTGGAGGTCAAAGTTTCCTCTTATGTGGTGTACGAGAGGAAGAAGAAGAGAGTGGAGAGAGTTCTGCAGCAGCTAGCCTTGTCCATTAATTATGATGGTCGGAAGGGGGATAAGGAAGGCAAGTTTGGGTTAGAGTACTTTGTTTTTACTTTCCCAGTGGTTTTGCTTTTTGGATTTTTCCCTCAGTTCCTTTGTCAGAAGTACAAGGGGATTGGGAGGCTCATTCATAGTGTTTATACTCTTTGGTTCATATTAATACATTTACTTTCTTATCTAAACAAAGTTATGAATAATTATCTGAATTATAGAATATATGTTCCAGAAGTTTTAAGTCAGTTTACTTGAAGATATTTATCGGAAACAACCTCTTTACTAGTTGAAGATAAGGCTGCATACATCTGGACCTTTCGAGACCCTACCCCGGTAGAACCCTCCCTTTGTTGTTGTTGTATGACTTGAAGAAATTGTTTCAAGGACTGACCTAGAGAATGTTTTCTCTGTTGTATATGTTGTCGGGTTTTTGGGTAGCGGAAGTTAGGTGAGCTAAATTTGAGAAATTGTTGAGGACACTCTTAGTTTCACCAACTCTTCCCATTCCACTCTAAATCGCATTACATCAACATATTTATAGTTACATTGGAGAATTCTAGACCTACTTGATATTTTTTCTATACACAAGTTTCTAGACAAGATGTTTCCTTATACCTTTCTAGATTCACTAGATACATTCCTCCAACATTGTTCTAGACTAGGGCTTTCTAATACCAACTTCTAGTCTAAATATCCAGATATCTTAAGCCAGGAAACTTCTAGATTTAGATAATTCTAGACAAAAAATATCTAGAAAATTTCATATTACTTCAACATATGTGTTGTCTGCACCCATGGAACTGAGAATTTTTATTATATATATAAGCTGAACTATTGGTAGTTCTGGTGATCTTAAAGTTAGGTAATTGAGACAAATCCAAAATATATGCTTCCCCTTGTATCACCCTGTATCCCAATACTGATATGGACAAGTTTTATTATATATATCTTGACTGTGAGCGCGCATACTGTTTCTCTTCACACCATTTTCTTATAGTGAGTTTCTATCCATGTTCTAGATTCTTGCATGATCTGGATGATTTTGATGTATTATCTTTACTGCATGATTTCCAGTACGAACCCAGTGCAAAGTGTGGAGAAGACATTTCACCTTACAAGAGCAGACAGAGAGTTGTTGTCAAAGCCTGAGTATGCAGTTCAGGTTGGTCAAGTATCTTGCTCATTTGATAGTGGGTGTCATCTTGCATTTTACTATCTTCATTTGTGTGGTTTTTATCTGTATCATTTCTCTCAGCTTATTCCCTCCAGAACAAGGAATGGGAATGTTCATGCATGAATATTTCTTCAGCTTTCTGTGTCTTCCTCATCTTGCTTGTTGCTATTTCTGTCATTTTCCTGATTGATGAACTTCATGTAACAAATTAAGAATCTAATGAGCTGATTCTAATGCAGGCTTGGTGCATGCTTCTTAATGATAAGGTTCTTTTCAGGATGCAGTGGCCTCAGTACGCTGATCTGCAGGTCAACGGTAAGCCAATTGTTATTACTTATCACATTTAATTGGGTGACAATGAGCTCCTTGAGTTGAACCTTTCTTTTCATTTGAATGAATGGGTGGTATAAGGTTTAGAGGCTAAATAAGATGCTTGAGATTTTATTGGAACGTATTTGGAGCTGTGTTCTGAGGTTATATCAATTATCTGCCTGTCATATCTGTTAGCTGGATTTGCCAAACTACCCTGCCTTATCTTTCTGACAAGATATTGGCACCTTAAATGTCTGTGGCTTTGATGCTTTTGTTATAATGCTGAAACCTAAGAAACTTAGTTTACCTAGAAGCTCGAAAAGAATTGGTGTACCCTATACTTATGTCAAACGCATTTAACAAATACATTGAGCTCACATGTAGCATAGTCTCTGATTTATTGTATAACTATTGTTGCTGTGGGCATTTGGATGTTTTGTCTGAATTTCAACTGGACAGGACAGAGCCTCTTTAGGGTCTCCAGGAGACAGCCCTTTCAATTCTCCACGTAAGACTACCTATATATGATCTCTCAGATGCCATCAATGGCACGATCCAACTGAGTTTTCTTTTTGTTGTTTTGACTGGACATGGCCATAGAGTAAGATGTCTTAGGCCTTACCCAGAGGCCAGAACTACCAGACTCGAGGTAAAACATTGGCATGTATCAGATCTGAGGAGGCGATCTTCGCTGTGTCTGATTGGAGAATGAAATATGAGAAGCATGACATATTTCTTTCCTCTTCCCTTCTCCTGTGTCCTATTGATGTAGCACCCAAGTCAAGCAATGAGAGGATATTGTGCAGTAATCTTCTTGGATAACACTTTAGCTGGGATACGAATTTCATATAATGGTGCTTCCTTGGTAAACTAAATCTACATTATGGTGGAATTTCAAATTCGACTTCAGATAGGTCGTTGAGCATAACCGGGTTTTTTTTTTAATTTAAGGCTTATTCCAAATGATTAATTGCATTACTGGCACTGCATTAGTTGTTTTAGTGCTGTAATCCGTTATACTATGATGATCTAGGTATGAAGCTGTTGGATTTCAACATATAGAAGAGTTGTTGGTTCAATTTCTAGCTCTATCAAACTTCTTGAAATTCTTGTCATTCTTGGAGACTGAAGTATTAGAACCAAATTTTGAAATGAAACTTGGAAGTAATATGGTTAAAATCACCTGACTTGTGATTTGCACTGTAATTGGTTGTTTGTGTATCCTACACAAGTTGCTGCTTCCACTACCCCATTGCTAGTTGTAAAAAAATTAGCATTATCGTCTCGTTACTTCTCTTTGCTTATACTCCACTCTTTTTCACACTTTTCTCTCTTTCACCTTCCACTCTTCTCACTAACAGTTTTCTTTTGGTGCAATTCAATAACCATCCACTGAGGAGGGACTTAAAATGTTAGAGACGGGTGATAATTTTTCTTCAAGGTTCATTGTTAGTGGTCTGGTGGTATTTAAGTGAGAATTTTCGCCGGTGATGGAAGTGAATAAATATGCTGTTTAGGTTGCTGTTTCCAGTTCACTGGCAAAGGAGCAAGTTTGTGTGCGATTTGTCTTGCATAAGGTGTGGCATAACAGACTGGTAAGACCGTAAGACTGGGGAGTGTCAGTAGAAGACAGTTGTGCTGTTACGTCTTTTTTATTCTGCTTTTACACAGGAAAGCTTTAGGATTACAACATGTGGCGTTACTAGGATGAATCATCTAATGATCATTACAATGCAATGAGCTTTTTATGGTTGTACAAGTGCTCATGGGTGCTTATAAAACTTGTAGTTATTTCGGTTATAAATATCAATACCTCTGGCATCTAAACATGTTTACATTGGTTGAACTTAGCAATTGTGAATATATTTGCCCGTGTCTTGATTACACTCTTCTCATATCACTCATCTCCCCCCTTTTTATTTACTCATTTATTTATTTATTAAATTCCTACTTCTACCTCTACTTCTACTTAATAAAGGGATTAATTACATTGCAATCACATTTACTTCTAAGGAAACAAACTCAAGTTTTTTAAACAGTTTTAAGTCTGATATGCTTGACAATTATGTCTAGAGCATTAGATTTGTAGTGTTTTGGGCCCGGTTGCTGATGGACCTGTCGTCCCATACTTTAATAAAAAGTGTCTCTCTTTGTATAGACTTGATTTATCAAAAAATTATGGAAGCTTTTTCAAATTAATGACCTACTTTTCCCACATATGTTGAACCGATAGCTTATTTAGTGCCCGTTTGGCCAAGCTTCTCCCAACTTCTACTTCTTCCCCCATTTTTCTTCTTCACTACTCCCTCTTCCACCACCTCCTTCACCACTTTTGACTTCTAAGAAGTTA
>BSSO01000249.1:0-39443 GCA_030267885.1 Mesembryanthemum crystallinum
AAGGGTATATATGTATAAGGAAGGGCATAATTGTCCAAAAAAATAAGAACCCACCGGAATATTCAAAAAGTGGCCGGAGAGGGGGTATACTAAAAGCTAATTGCGATATAGGGGGGTTGCTTACAACTTTTTTTTTTTTATAGAGAGGTTTGTCACAAACAAGTGATTATAAAAGGGGGTTGGCGGCAAATTTTTCAAAAAAAAATTAAGCTTTTGATATTTGATCTCCCAACCTCGTTCATATCATACTAGCATACCAACAAATTTAATATGATAATTTCTAACAATTTGATATGCTAACTCTTTGCTTCATGTATTAATATGTACCATATTAAATAAAACAAAATATTATTCTGTTGGTAGCTCTTCCATTTCAATTTTTTTTCGTAATCTAAAGTTAACCTTTTTATTTGTTCACTTCAATTTTGCTACTTATTCGTCTCGCTACTATTGAATATATTTTCATTTCTGCTAGATATAGTAAATAGGGTATTGCGTTAGTTAATTTTCAATGTACATTAAGTATATTCAAGTTGATAACTTACTTGAATTATTTACATGTACTATAGCGTGGTAAGCTTCAAAAAAATAATATTTTTCTAAAAAAAGAAAAAACTTGTTCTGCCTGCATTGCACAGGGTCCCAAACTAGTTACTTTTAATTACTTAGTAAGGGGCACTTAACTATCAATTAATTCGGGCAAGCAAAGAGCCAAAAATTAGTGATATTGAATGGTTATTTGATCTATTTGACGATAGCGTGTCCTGTATGGAGTTACTCTTTGTGCAACTCGTGATATTTACATGATTAGGCAGCATACCTACAAGGTTGCAAAAGAGCATTGGGAAGCAACTTTGCAGGTTGTTGTGAGCTAATTGCAATTTTGTAATTGTATATTTATTGTGATTCGAATTGGGCTAGTTGTCCTATTATGAGATTAGATACTTTTGTTTTGTTGGGGAACTCCTATTATTCATAGAAGACCAAGAAACAACATGCGCTTTTGTGTTCATCGCTCTTGTTGAAGTCGAGTACTTGTCTATGGCAACCACCTATTGTGAGTTGAAGTGGCTTAAAAGAGTTATGTAAGATGTTGATGTGTCTCATGCGCACCCCATGAGACAATCTTGATAGCTAAGCCGCTATCCATATTGCGGCCAATCCAATCTTTCATGAACATACAAAGTACGTACACAATGGTTGATTGTCATTTATTTTGTTCGGGCTGCTGTGTATGCTTGTATGCTAGCTACCTATCAAGTCACTACTCAACATTAGCTTGCAGACATATTTACCAAGGCCTTTGGCAAACAGCGTATGCGAGTATCTTGTCCATAAGTTGAGCAATATGGATTTTCGTGCTCCAATTTGAGGGGGTATCTAGCAAAGTTGCTGTGTATGTTGACATTTGATTTCTTGGCCAGAGTTATAGTTAGATACTTAGATTGGGTGTGTATCAAGCAATCCTTGAGTCAGTCCCAAACTCTCTCTCATTTAACAATCTCAAACATTCAAAAACCATCCTAGCAGAACTTGGGTTTTGCCAGAACTAGCAAAATATCCCACATTGATAGAAGAGAGAAATTGTAAATAGTTTATAGGAGAGAGAAAAGACATAGACAATTGCCGAGCTCAGTAACGTGGGCTTGTGACCTGAGTGGGGGCAACAAGGTGATTGGAACACGGACTTGGCTTGCTGGGTCGGGTCTTGGGTCAGCTTATATCTGGCTCGCCCTATCCAAGTAGGGAGCTGACCTGTGTTGCTTGGCCGAAGGGCTGGGTGACCTGGGTCCTAAAGTGGAGGGTACTGCGTGAGGCTGGCTTCACAGAGCAACGAGCACCTCCCGCTCTTGTCAGTGGAAGGATAACGGGCCGGTGCTGCCCGGATCCATTAGTGCCCGGTTAGCTGGGATCTCCATTGAACCATCACCTTTTTGTAGTTTTTTTTAATGTCTACTAATTGCAGTTTACACGCATCAATAGAATGCAAAATTGACACCAATATGGATCAAAATGACCCTAAGAGACATAAAATCTAATAAATATATAATTTGATCAGTTTTGAATGATGAGCTATAATCTGACAAGCAAATATAAGCACATCTTTCAAATACAAACTTGAAAAAATTAAAATTATATAATTGGATCACAATTTGAAAGGCGAACTTGATCTATATGATCAATCTAGCTTAGTTCCTGGAATCTAAGGCGAGGATCGTGCTGAGGTTCATAGGGTTCATGTACTTGGTGGAACCAGTCATCATCTGCTGGATAATGAGCCTGTTGGCTCGTTCCGTTGGATGGAAAGGGTCCCAAAACGCGTACACGTTCCTGTCTTCGCACAAGTTTGATGTTGGGTTGCAGACACCTAATCCATTGTATGGACCTTGTCCACAACATGCTACCTTTGAGGTCACAAATCCTGCTCAACGAAGCAATATATACAAGTAAGTAGCTTAATTATTTAGCCTTAAAGAAAACAAATGTTGTACTGAGTGTTAGGATATGGGTATTTTTTTTTTCTTAGATGAAGATGAATCGATGATAATTGCAAAAGCAGAGAGTAAGTTAATGCACATACCATAAGCTTGAGGATTGTTGATGAAGTCACTTAACATTCTGCTTGTACCCGAACCAATGAAAACATCTGAGCCTATCTCTGCATTTAGATCTTGCAGCATTTGGTCCAGCAATGGATTATATATGGCTGCTGCCTGCTGGGCTCGCGGGTCACATTCTCCATTTCGACTTCTTGTGCTGGCTAACTCTGAAGGAACACAACCTAAAGGTCCGGTTCCTGTCACCATCACCCTTCGACCTCCCAGTTCATACAGCTTCTGCAATACAACTAGCACACAAATTCAGATCACTAGAAAACAAAAGTTTCTTTAGTTCTCTGAAATCTCTTCTGTTATATTCAATCTCAGTTATTTTGCCTAATACAATCTTGTTCATTTTCTAAAATTTCCTTAGAGAAGGTTTCCTTGGAAAATGTGTTACAATTTGAAAAATGTTTTAGAATTTGGAAAATGGTTCTTCAAATGTGTGAAGAGAGAATATTATTCAGTTCCTTTGTAAATCCATAAACACAAGGAAAATAATATCCCTGAAAAACTTTAGGAAAGTTTAGATTAATCTTTGTATTGGATCAACTAGATTGCGAGCACCATTCGTGATAGTTCAGTAACAAAGTGTTCTTATCATTCCTAGTAAGTGAGCTAATATATAGTAGTGTCATTTTTGCAACACATATAGTAAAACTGATTATATATGTCAAGAACTTGAGGTGTTTGAAAGACTTGCCATCAGAATCTTGCGGTACTCAGTGACGACAAGGCGAGCAAAGTTCGGAAGAGAGTACTGGCGCGATCTAGCAGATAAAGGCAAGAAATAGTTGTTGACAAAGTCATTGCCTCCAAGAACAATCAGGACAAGCCCCTCATTGACGCGGCGCTTTGCTTGTTCTGGTCCTATTAGTGCACTCAGCCGTGCTTGGTACAGCTCAAAAAGTTGAAACTGCCTGAACATCCTGATGATGTTCAGCTGCCAAGATGATCAAGTGAGTTATCACCTTTAATAATTATTACTACACAATTCAACTGATTGAAAAAACTAACAGTTGAAGTACATGAAGTTGAGTTTAGATATATTAGTAGTACTCACAAATTGAATACCAGTGTCGTTAAGAACACCGATCCCAGCTGAAGCGAAGTTTGCGCCTACGAGCAGTTTTTGTCCCGTCAGCTCTGGGCTCAGGTATGGCAATGTTGGCTCTGACCCAAGTTGCTCACCTGCCATTCAAATTGTTGTGTTCAGTGTTTGGTGTAAGATAAGTAGGTACATTGTACTAAAATTGCAGGCATTTTAGCTTTGATGGCCACGTTCTTACAAATCACTAATGTGAAAATAGACATTCATTCACTCATTAACTAGTTAGGTGCCAGCAAAAACAGAATGGTCAATATAAGTTAGCTAGCTGCAAGTTTGTGATTATGTATGCTAACTGCAATTTAGTGGTTGAGATTACATTGTTTTATCATATGGTAATACAATGCCATCTTTAACCACAAACATGCAATTAACATGCATATTCACAATGCAATATATATGAAGCATTACATGTTGCAATTACAGTTATAGACTGTACACACATGGATCTTAACCAGTAAAAACAAGTTGCTTTATTACAGTTTGTACTCTAAATTCAATCTGTCAAAATTTGTAAAAGCATGAAATAAGCACCTTAAATATACAGCTTTAAGTATCATGTAAAAATTAAATTAGATCATAAGAAACAAGGGTAAAGGAATGCAAATACTGAATTGGAGCTTACTGATGAGGTCAGGGATGTTAAGGCCGTTAGAGAAGCGGCCAGTGGCGCGGTGAGTAGGGTAGTCGATGCCATAAGGGTAAGAGTCGGCCCGTGCAGTGGTGACCAAGTAGTTGTTGTTGCCACTGTCCACAAGGGAGTCCCCGAACACAAAGAAAGCACGAGCTGACTCTCCTTTAGGCACGTAACATGCGCCTAATAACACTACTAGAGCAACACCAACAAGCCGAGCATTGGTGAAAGACGAAGCTAAATGCGTGGTGGAAACCATTGTAATATTTTGCAAAGTGTATAATAGCTAGGCACTATTGTGCACTAATGAGGAGGTTGAACTTATATACTACTCGCTCTCTATGCAAAGTGTATGATAACTAGACACAATTTTTCACTATTATTTGTAGCGCAATTGCTGAGCATCTGATTGTGTTGTCTTAGTGATATGATAGGATAACATAGGCACAATGGTGCACTAACAATAGGGACGGTGAATTTATATACTACTAGCTACTACCTAAGGCTTATGGACAATAAGGAGCACAGGGACGCCTAGCATATTGTAGCGCAGTTGGTAGGCATCTGATTATATGGTCTTAGTGACCCGTGTCTATAAACGAAAAGGAAAATGCATGGAAGCTTATTAGTGAACAGTTGGGAGGACTAATAATGAATAGGGCTAGTGGTGCAATTGCAAGAGTAGATTAGTGAAGAGGCAACACCACAAACAGGAACAAAAGTACCAAAAATGGCTATGGGGAAAGGGTAGGAAGTCGTTGTAATCACTGAGTAGTCTATTTAAGTGTGAGCAAAAATGGGATTGTCATTACTTTTCAAATAGGAATAGCTGCACTTTTTAGGTGGGATTTTAATTACTATGGCCACTTGAGGTACTAGACCTTGCTCCATCCCACAGATATTAGTATCACGAGAGACTGTAAAAAAAAAGTTCCTTTACAGTGATGACAGCAGCTGAGAACGAAAATCGAGCAAAGATTTTCCCCTGGAAAAAACACCTGCATGGTTTGGACATTGAAGATATGGCTTCTCCTGGGAACTAAGAACATTGATTACTGTGTTCGACAATAAAGTTTAGAGTAGAGTTTAGTGACTAGAGGGTGCGTAATCCCTTTTTTAGGTTTAACAACTGCTGAAATAATTTTAGATGTTCGATAATATGTAGTGATTAGCTAAGTTTTTCGAATAGTGAGATGTATCATCAAGTATCGTTCACCATCAATGAAATTTATTATTTGTCCATTTACATTCGCTTCTCTAATGTTTTGGAGTCTTGGAACAATTTTATTTTTCTCCAAGGGCTTTTATTGTTTTTAGCATTAAGGTTATAGTTTTAGCTACTCTCGATATAAGACCTAATATAATCTTGTATCAATACCTTTCAAAAGGAAATCATTGCACATATATTAGGAAAAAGATAAACAGTATTGATTAATGAATGCTACTTCTAGTTTTAGTATTACCTCATATGTAGGTCACCTTTTAGCTATGGGGTTGTATCCTTTGGCATATGAACTGTATATGATGTAGACGTGAAAGCATGCAGCTAACAAGGTCTTCTAAGATTTCATGTGACTCAAATTATATCGTGAACACTGAGCGGAGTAGTTGTAACTAGATAGTGATACGCTTACACTTTTCGTTTTTTCTTTTTCTTTTTTTTTTTTGGGGTGCAAGGTGAAGAAGGCTACAAAGTAGGGATTTCAATGGATCGTGTTTCGATTAGGACCGTTTGGTGGACCATCATTCACATTCGTCAGGTCCATCTGGTGTAACATTCATCAGCAACCCATTTGATCCATACCCAATTCATCACCATATATGAGTTATATATGTGGAATGAGTGCTTATTAGTTAACAAAGTATAGAGAGAAAACTTGACTAGCAGTAATTCCAATTTCCGGTTGACAAAGCTTGATACCCTTTTCTTAATTACAACATCAGATTAACTAGTTCGATCCCTTCACAGACTGGGAACCTGAAAATTTTGAACTAATAGACTTGAGTATGACTAATCAACTTTCTGGGCCAATTCCTTCATATATTAGTCTTCAATAACAGTCTCAGTGGAACAAAATCACTTGAGATTGGTAACATGACATCTTTGGTTTGGAAGAAATAACCTTTGTGTAACCAACTTTCGCTAGCAAACAATCGCTTCTCAGGTAAATTGCTACAAAACTATGCAATGGGTATCCTGTACAAGAGTTTATAGTTCATCTCAACAAGTTTAAGGTATCAGTGCCAGCCTTTTTACTCGGTTGGAGCTGGAGGGAAATAAGTTTTTTGAGAAAAAGACCAGCTACACTAGCAAACTTATCGAAATTGGTTGTTCTGAAGCTGAATGGTAAAATCCTTACAGAAATCAGAAATCTGCAACAGTTACAACAGCTTAGCTTATGCAAAAAACAGTCAAAAGGAGCAACTTCACTTATCTCAGTGATCATGACTTACCACTTGCCAGCAGAAAACAATTTGACAGGAAATCTTGGGGAGCTTGCTACTAGTTGCAAGGTCTTATTGAGCTTGAACGGAGCCACAACGGTTTATCAGGGAATGTTTTCATTTGAGCTCGATCAATTAGCTGAGTAGCGTTACTTTTTAGACCTCAGTGACCATTATCTTTACAGGATCACACAAAAAAGTATTATAGTTCACTCGCTTCTCTTCAATTGTTGAATCTCGCACACAATAATCTCTCAGCTCAGGCACTATATCTCCAGCATGAGCAGAGAGGCTTTCCTACAGAGAGGCATAATGTTCAAGCTGAATGACATCCACTTTTAGTAACCATTGGCATGCTAAATCTAAGACACACAAGGAATCAGTGACCATTGGCATGCTATAGAGTCAAATGTATGACAGAAATTATAGTTAGTTAGCTGTCTTTTGTATGTAATTACTTTTGGCTGAAATTAGCATAAGAAGAGCACTTCCCATAGAAAAAGTAAGTGGTCTCTCAAATCTTATGCAAAATACATGCTGTCTTCACCCACCTACATTGTATTGTTTTAAAGAAAACACCTAGATAAGAATGTGAAGTGAAAAGTAAGGACAAATATATCCGGGATGTGCTAAACTAGAAAGAGCCACATTTGGTTTGAGACTCCTTTTTCTTTCTTATTCCAAACTACATCCCAACTTAACAACTTTCACATCTGCCTACAACCTAGATGTTGACCAGATATCAGTCTGATAATGATCGTACAACAATGATCTGGTTATCACTAATTAAGGTTCCATAATTCATCAGTACAGATTGGTTTGGTGTAAGCTTGTAGCATAGGAGAGAACGTTCACATTAGTGGTTACTTGAATCTTAGAAAACAGTATATAATAAGTTTGAGATCCAGAGTAAATTGCCATTTGAACAACTTTCACATATAGTTAGATGTTTTGAAGAGGTATCAGTCTGATGTTGGTATAATAAATATAAAAGGTCAGAGGTAATACATTCTATGATTTGCCACAAACTTTAGATGTGTAAGATTTAAAAAGGTTAAAATAATTTCTATACCATTTATAGCTCAACCAAAAATAAGTGTGATGCAGCAGACATTCAGTTGATTTATGAGTCATGTGCTTGACAAATTTATCAAATGACATGCACGTATACTTTGTTTGGCGCAAATCCTGAAGACTACTACATTGGATATATCACATAGTCTAGCATATAACTTCAAGAGTTCATATCAGAATCTCTTTCTCCCTATATACAAAATCACTTAACTTTCAAGAGATCAAACCGAAAAAAAAGGTACATTCAAAAACAGATGCCTCATAAAGAGTTGCAAAGGACATACATGATGAGACTAGCACTCGACCCCACATTGCTTGAGGATAGGACCGGTTTGCTTAGGCAGGAAAGGATCAATCCTAACCCATAGGAGAGAGAAGATCGATGCAAGTAGAACCGACCACAGCACCACAATAGTAGGTGTTCTGTTCTGCCTTCCCATCAGACCCTTCAAGAAAGGGTACAGATGAACAATCACCCAAAAGGCAAAGAAGAGCTTCCCGAACAAGGGGCCCCAAGAGCTGTATCCGTTGTTAATGGCATCAGATACTCCAGCTACAACACCAACCATATTGAGTATGATCAAAGTGGTGGGTGGGATGAGAAGGGTAGTCCACTTGAAGAGGTAGAGCTCCCCAAATTCAGCATCTTCAGCTGTTTTTGAAGTCACTGTAAAGTTTGTGTCAACCCCTGCAAGCACCTTAAGAAGGCCTTGGAAGACAGCAAAGAGATGGGCTGAGACACCACCAATCACCCAGAACTGCTCGTTTCTCCACCAGTCTTCGATGCTTACTCCACTCCACCTTAGCTCGAGCACTCCTGTTGTTATGATGGAGATGAAAAGCGCCAAGAACCATACACTTGCCAAGTTTGTCAGCTGCAAATATAAGTCAAGGAGAAATTGTTATATAGAGATTATATAACATCATTCTAAAGGTAGGTCGATTTTATTTTTGTTGGTTTCAGCAAAAATCAACATAAATAATACAAGCAGATCTTAAGTAATTCTATGACTACTTACAGTTGGAATTATGAATTTTCCGGTAAGAAGACAGACAGCTGGGATAATGCAGTAAGCAAGCAGAGGAATAGAGGTAAAAGGGTAAACGATGGTGTTGGTATAAGCAAGCCTTTCTAGCCATTTCAGCTTCCCTCCATACGCATACCACAATGGGCAATGACGGCTCAGGAATATTTCGACTGATCCAAGAGCCCATCGCAATACTTGATGTAACCGATCTGATAGATTTATCGGGGCTGATCCCTTGAAGGCTGGTCTCTTAGGCATGCAGTACACTGATCTCCATCCTCTACAGTGCATCTTGAAACCTGTTAATATATCTTCTGTTACTGACCCATATATCCATCCAATCTGCAAACAAACTGATCATGAGAAATATTGTAGGTAAAACAAAAGGAGACAGTTGCTAATACTATGCCCTCAAATCAACTTTGAATCTGTGATCAGTAATGCTAAAGCATGACTTTATAAACAGGAAGTATGGTAACTCTTGAGTAAGTAAAATTTTGTTCATTTTGAATGAATGGTGCAAACTGAACTGAATTGAATGCAGTATGGAAACAATGAAATGAACGGGGCCTAATAGTTTGGTTAGGATCTGAACATACTGACCTCTTTACCCCATTCTGTTTTTTCCTCATAACCACAACTAATGACATGAACTGCTTCCTTCATCAAAACTGTCGCGCTTGTCCCCTCAGGAAGACCACCATCTTCCTTAAGAGTAGAAGCAATGAAAACTGGTGACTGACCAAACCGCTTCTCAAAGTTCTTCTGAGACATGAGCGATGACTTTTCCAACTCTTCGTAGCCTTCAAGCCCTTCTTCAATATCTTCAAGATCAAACACAGGTGCAGATGCCTTCCTCGAGTACTTCTTTCCCATCAGTGTCTTCTTCTTCCTGCTGTAAAGTCCACTTAACAAGCTTTTAAGTCCTTTCTTCTTTGACTTAGACTTAGCCTTCTTCCTTTGACCACAGCAACAACAGCACCAAGAAGGCAAGCAGTCACACGTCATCTTTGGTCTTTTCTCCGATGCTGGAGGGTCATATCCATACAAAGCTGGCCGGTTGAATACACATCCAGTACCAACATACACTGGTCCTTGAATTCCATCCAAGCCTCTCATGTTGATCTACAAAACAGAAAAGGAAGTGGAGGTATTATTTTTACAAATTCTCAATATTAATGTATTTTGATAGAAGGCAAAGTCTTGCATGAAGTTGGTAATGGTTCATACGATGGACCAATTCAGAGTCCCTCCTCTGAGGTGAAAGAAGTCACCCGAGAGAGTGAACTACTAAATGTGAAAGTCACCCCTACAATGTAAGAGTCATCTTTTAGGAGTTGGTCCATATGATAGACCAAGTGCATGCAAGACCTAGTCTTGATAGAATGTCTCAGCAGTGGGTTCAGCTTACATCAAAGAAGACGATGTTTCTGTTAGCATATCTGTCGTGTCTGTCAATGCCATCAAACCTCTGAGGGAACTGAACATAGCAAAGCTTCTTGCCAAACTGGGGATCCATTAGAAAGCACATAGCTTCCCTTACAGCCTTGCTGTTGTTGACGTAGTGATCACAGTCAAGGTTCAATATGAATGGTGCATTAGTAAGGACTGCTGAGACACGAACCTAGAAACCACCAGCAAATACTCAATCAGAAATTCAGAAACAATATATGGCTGCGAAACCAAAAACATTTATTGACAATTTGACCAATTGAGACACTAACCATTGCATTCATTGCACCAGCTTTCTTGTGGTGCTGGTATCCAGGTCGTTTCTCACGTGAGACATAAACCAGTTTTGGGAGCTCCTTACCTTCCACATCTAATGCACCCTCTGCTCCCAGATAAACCTTCATACACGAGATATAACATTCCATTTCAGATAAAAGGCCCATAAAATATACAGTCTTAAGCTTTTCTATGCATATTTCCTGTCCGAAATCGCTGAATAAAAGTAAAAAATACCAGACCTGGATCATGCCTGGATGATCACGTGTGTTATTCCCCGGCCATGGACTTCCATCTTGCATGACCCACCCTTCTTCTGGTTTCTTCTGTGCTTGTGCCACTAATGCATTTATCCTCACCTTGAACTCTTCATATTCCCTCTATTAATCAAGAAATATGATATATTGTTAGACCTCTTTTAAGAATTACATTTATATTTTTGCAAAAACTCGCGTATACTTGGTGTATTGCATAAGCCTGGTTAAGTTGTCCCTATGGTTCAAAAAAGTTAACCCCATTTTGATGAAAGTCTACCCTGTTTTCTGAAGTCAAGTCACCCTTGTTGTTAAGAGACACCCAATTTTTCAAGAAAAATCACCAGATGTGTACTACGCACTAGGTTAGCTCCGTGCTTTAAGAAACTTTGCCATCTTATGGTACAGTTGAGTTGTTGCTAACCAAAGTATCCAAGGACAATGATGATGAACAAGAAAGAAAAGAGTTGCTTGCTTACTTTCATGGCTCTGCGGTCTTTGACAAAAGTTGCTTGGACCTTATCTTTCAAATAGTCCATCTTTTGAGAGAAGTAGAACTCAGGAGCCCTTGGCTCAATGCTGTACTTCTTACAAAACGGGATCCACCTCCTCGCAAACTCAGAAGTTTCAGCTAGAGTGTCGAACAGAAGCATAGACGCACCATCATCTGATACGTAGCAGCTCACCTTCTCAACCGGATAATCAACAGCCAAGATGGATAGAACAGTGTTTGCAGTTATGATGGGTGGCTCCTTAAGTGGGTCCACTGTACTCACAAAGAAATCAACTGGGGCTAGACGATTAGGCTCACCCTCCCTCTCAAATCTCAAGGATAGACGGTCCAAGTAAGTTTCCCGGTTAATGGGGAACCACTTGGGAAACTGATCAAGGATCCAAGAAAGAGCAAACCATATCTCACATATAACAGAGGTGAGCCATAGTGGAAAGGCATCATAGGCTGGAGTTAGGATGCGAAATCTGAAGAAGAAGATAAGGATGACTAGTCGCATAACAATCACAATTCGATAGGGGTTGATTCTGCTTGATGGTATTGGGACTTTCCTCCACAGCGGTTGCCTAGCTTCAGCCATGCTGGTGCAGGAGGAAAAATGTTAGTGCTGGTATTTCAGATCTTTGTAGTATTCAGATCAGATGCAAAACAATAAAGAAGCAATCTTGCTGAGATGTTTTTATTGTAGTTTCTTGAGAAAATTCACTCTTGATGAATGCATAGCTCTAAAATCTCTACTGAAAAAGGCTATCCAACCATGCCCTTACTCGTTTAGAAGTTTGAAGAAAACCTCATAAACGAGATCAAAAGTAATGCTTGTAATTAATTTGCAACAGAATGCAATTTCAGAAGCGATTTTGGAGAATAATATTCTTCTTCAATGATCTATCAATCATGAAGTTTGGGTGGGTAAACTGACATATATATGGTTTCAGCTGAACACATAACTATTATGAACCTCAAATTCATAGCATATCCATGTACGAGTTCTCACAGTCTGTTTAATCTGCATGTGAATCTATAAACAAACTACATGACAAGATCCAACATCTTTTTCATATTTTCCCCTTCACACTGAGAAACATTGATACTAACAGATTTGAGATGACTTTAGTCCAAAAAACAAAATAAAGCACAAAAAGGTCCAAGAAAGAGGAAGATAAATTCTTACAGGAACTCGTCTTCATCGCTCTGATCTTTTTCACCTTCATAGGTGTTCACTTGGGCTAATTTCTTCTCTTGCTTGGTTTTCCATTTCTCTACTCTTTCCTTCCACTCACTGTTAGTATACGTCTCCTTCTCACCTTCGAAGTCCTTCCCATTCATCTCTTTCTCCCCATCAAAATCCTTACCAGTGACTGCATGAAACCAACCAAGACAGAAAAAAAAAAAGGTATTATTAAAATAAACACTAGTAAATTAGACATATAGGAAGCCATTACTTCTTGACAGGAGAAAAAAAAAAAGGAGGAAACTGCTTATTACCGCTGCCTGCAACAGAAGACAAAGCAGGAACATTGACATGCAATTGCTGCTTGTTAAAGTCCCCGTTTTCCTGCAAAATACATTTAGTAAGTACTGTGTTAACATATTGCAGGGGAACTAACAAGCATCGACATCATGATTAAGTTAATTCATAGTACTACTATTTATTAATTACACTTACAGACTGATGGGTAGCATGTTGTTGCCTATCAGCGCTATCATGCTGATCATTCTTGATTTGAAACTCGTCTTCAAAATCATTGGCGTCAAAGTCTTCTTCCTCGTCACCCTCAACTCTCGGGCTACCTAATTAAAGCACCCAAATTCATTTATTAAAAAAAGAAAAAAAGCCTACCAAATTTGACATGAAACTCATGTGATCAAGGTAATTGAACTTGGAACTTCTGATGATTTTTGATGAAGAACAAACCTTTATGGCGCTTGTAGCGGTTATTGCACTGAGGACAACACTGGGTACCTTCACTCCTTTCATACTCATAACAAGGCCTACAAACAGGAAACCCACATTCATAGCATGCAACAAAGGGCAACCCATCATCTCTCACCCCAAGTCCATCCCCACAAACCCTGCATGTTCTTGCTGATTGGCAGGTTGGCGGTCGATCCTGCCAAATTTAAGCAAAACTAACCATCATCAAGCACAAATCTTGATCAATCAAAGCTACTCAATTAGATTTGGAAAAAAAAAAAAAAAAAAAAAAAAACTCAAAATCTTGTATGAACTTGGTCCATACAATGGATCAGGTAAGAGTAACCCTTCTGAGTTGAATGAGTTACCCCTTGGGAAAAAAAGTCATCCATCTAAAGCATAAAAATCTCGTCCTGGGAGTTGGTTTATACAATGGAGTAATGGACCAACTCTATTCAAGACCTACACTACAAAAAATGCCACCTTTTTCTTAGAGAGGGAGTTAGGAGGGTACCTCTTCAGCACCAGGAAAACCGCCGCCAGAGATGAGGCCAGCCATGGTGAGTGAGACCACGGCCAAGGCGAGTGGAAGAAGAAAGATATAGAGAAGGGATTATGAGGGAGGAACAGAGAAGAGTGAGATGGGGTTAATTTAAAGATGAATGTGATCAAATTAAAAGGGTGAAGGGTGGTGAAGAGGATGGTGGTGGGCATTGTGTAGTTTTCTACCAAACTGATGGTTGGGAGGTCATGGGTTTGATTCAAAGAGACGTCAGATCTGTGTATTTTGAGGATGGTAGAGGAGAGAGAGAGAGAGAGAGAGAGAGAGAGAGAGAGGAAAAGAGAAGTTGCTGTTCATAGCTTAGGCTCAAAGGTTTGTTCAAGGTTGGCGCCATTTTACAAACTCTCCCCTGTTTTTTTAGTAATAATTTAAAATACTGTTATGATTGTTTCCACCTATCACATATTTTCTTTTCTTTTTCTTTTTATTCTTTGGGTTAGACAAGAAGTTTTGTAAATGAATTTCAACAAATAGTAACAATAACTTATTATTTCTAGAAAAAGGATGTGATTTTCAAATAATACAGTTGATTCTAATATTAAAAGGACCTATCGCACTATTTAGAATTAATAATAGAAACTTATACTAAATATCATAAATAAGATTTCAAAAGAGAGAAGTCTCGATGATTAGAAGCATTGTCCCCTAACTTTGAGGTATACCTCCTTCATCACCGAGAAAAGTAAAATAAAACCGGAAACAATGTGGAATACTGACCTTAATACCGATAGAATACCTATTTGTCCAACCTATATAATTTCTACACATTACAAATAAACTCAATTAAAGAAACTGCTTGTACCCAGTTTATTTGATTATTATGTAAATATCAATTTTTGTTGTGTACTGAATTGATAAACTCAACCTGACAGTGACTGTAGAGCTTCTTGACAGCAGCTCAACAAAATGTTTAAGAGAGAATGATCATTACATATCCCTATCACAGTAAATGATCTTGCTTTTCTTGGTGTTAGCAGGAAGAAACCCCAGAGAACTGGATCATTAACCATTTTCTGGGTTTTCCCAGTTCTTTTAAGGAATAAAAGGAATCAATGAAACCAATAGCTAGAAACTGAAACTGAAGAATTTTATCAGTTTCTCTCAAGAAATCTCAGTTTATACTTCGAAGCAAAGCAATATCCATTTCCATGAAAAGGATCGTTCTCTAAACGACTGATCCTTACTGTACATGAGGGGGGTGGGGAAGAAAGATAAGAATGTCATGTTATGGATTCATGATATAAATATTATCATCTCCAGTAAGCCCCAAAAGCAGCTAGATAACACCTGAATAGAATTCCTCAGTATCCACTTTAATGTTAGAAAATTACAGGCTAAGAAAAACAGAAGAGCTATCAGGTGCCCCATGACCCTTACAAACCAAGCAAAGCCGCTGCTCGGGGCTTCTTTTATGTTTAATGGAGGTGAGGAGGGAATGAAGAGGAAAAGAGAAGACCTAGATGTTTCAAGCTTACTTTCATCAGTGAAATCAAAAATCTATGCTGTTACTACAATATGTCGCGCTTTGTCTCATTATATCAGCAAAATTTATCACGCAAGATAAGAGCAGCAGCGGCAGCAGCAGCAGTTCCCTGAAATGGTGATGTCTTCTCAACCTTTACGAGGTTTTGGAGTCAACGAAGCTGGCTCAGTCCCTTTAGCACGCTTAGATGGCTGGAGATCAGAGTCTTGATCACGAGGGTTTTGATTCTCAGTCATTTTGGTTTCTGGTGCCCTTTTGTCACCCCCTCCTGACTTCTCAGAAGTATCTCCAGGAGTTGAGGGACCATCACTTGGCCTTTGCGTGGCATTTTGGTCTTGAACAGATGGGCCCTCTAGATTTGTCTTTGCGGTCGCAGTTGGCGATGTTTGGATAGCAGGCTCTTCGGCTGTTAAAGAATCTATCTTGAGATTTTGAGCACCTGATTGCTTCTCGAGCATCATCTGGAGGTATTTCCCTTGTTCTTCTATACGCAGCTGCAAGTTCCTTTGAATCTACATAGAAATGGCATTAGTAAATAACAGACTTCATGACCGTCGACAATGTGCGTCATACAGGAAAAATTAGAAACACAATATCTGCACAAGTGTTTTGTCAAGCTGATCAAAAACAATATGCTGCGTCTTTCTTGGGGGACTGAACCGTTGAATATGGGGCAGTTAATAGCCAATATTCTCCACATCCCCCCTTCTCTCTCTCTCATTCCTCCTTTTGAAATTTGCCATTTTTGAGCCAACTGAAACCGTGCTAATAGCAAGCATGTGCACACTGGGGTGATAGAACCAGCCAAGACACATGTTACAGCACAAAAATAGATGACAATTGTAAAGCCACTCCACCAGCTCATTTGACTGTGGTGATATCTTCCTCAATCAAGCGACAATGGTTGTAGAGGAAGCCATATGAACGGGGAACAAAATGGACCCTTTTGTTTTTCTAANTCAAATGAAGGTGTGGCCGAATGCAAACATCATGTACTTACTGGGCATGCATATGAAGCTTTGAAAGCAAAGGGACAATTATCTTTAAGGTACCTCTATGGAACAAAACAATTAAGCAGGCAGGTTGAGCAGCTATTTATGCAGCATGAGAAGACATCTGAACTGTGTCCATTTGCATGCATGTCTGCAAACAACCTTCCTTCCTTCCCAATTAAGATCATCTGTCCCATTTTCTATGTCCCATTAAATCCAACCCTTCGTGCCTCTCATATATCCCAAATTATTAATAAAAAAGATATAAAATGCTTTGTGTCAAATGTATGGAGTAGTTGGACATAAGATACCACATACAATGGGATAGAGGATCCTTACTACTTCCTTCCTTGCCGCACCCCCACACAGTCCCTTTTTTTTAGATTACATGGGTACCCAGACTAATCCCATGGGCCCTAAAGTTAATGGCCAGGAAAATCTCCAATGCCCTATGGGGATCTCTGGAATATCTAAGAGCTCTTACCAGATGAGCTACCCACTCAGGGTTGCCCCTAGTGAGAATTTGTGAATCAAGAAACCACCTAAAAACTTGAGGGTGAACTTCCATCAAGAAGGGGAAAAAGAAGGCATACCTCAAGTTGCTCATGAAGACGCTTTTGAACTTCCATCTGCAATCTTAAAGCTTCCGTAAGATCCATACCCCTGTTGTAATACGAAGCAAATTATCAAACTTAATGCATAAAATGAAAAAAAAAAAAACAAAAAACAAAAACAAAAACAAAAACAAAACATTAAAAAGAAAGAAAGGAGCAGAAGTTATTTTTGAACAATGACTTAAAGTGCCATATACATATATATGATATATTAACCTACATGTAAGTTCATTTAGCATTATAAGCACCAGCAGTGAAACACAGTTCACCCAAATGTAAATGGATAAACGATAAGATATACCAAATTTCAGCTAATAAGTACCTTTAAGATAGCCTAATCTTCTAGAGGATGACAAATCCTTCATCAACCCAGCACCCGACATTTGCACAACAGCACACTACCCCATTGCCAAAATTATAGATGCACTGAACATATCTATAGCCATTAAGATTTTATGTAAGCAAGTTTGTCTAGATGGAGATGCCAATCTCCATCCAATACCAAGTTGTGCAAGTGGTTTTTACAGTCTACAAATTGATCATATGCTGGACACTCTTAATTTAGACACCTCAAAACCATTGAAAAAGGATTGCAAAGTTGTCCAGTTACAATTTAGCAGATCTATATAAAGTAGTCTCTAATATCCTGGTGCACAAAATGCTCGCCATGCTTGAGACATGTCAGAATATGCCATCTTCGCTTCTCAATCAAACAGAAAGACGAAACATACGCATGTGTACAATACTAATGGAGTTGGTGATTTTAAAAATTGACGGCACATATATATCATGGTTGAGCATAACATTTAAACATTAGTAACAGAGACAATGACCAGGGTTGAGATGAAGTCTTAATGACAGCTCACCAAAGTCACCAGCCATGAGCAGGGATCTAGCTGGCATGGTTATGTAGGTCTTTGCTGACGCTGGGTTAGGTTCAGAAACTCAAAGATCAAACACTTAAGTCCAAACCATGTCAAATCCATTTTTGTGATATATGCCTTGGGTACCTCAACCCTAGACAAAACTAACACATTCAACACTACATAAATCCCTTCTCTTCTTTCTTTTTCTTTTAATGGAAACATAGGTGGAGTCTGTACAGTGCTTTAAGATTGTTTGCAACCAGAAACACAACTCTCAAACGGACATAGTTGAGGAGTTTTTCTAAAAGGTACTATGTGGTTTGAATATTTCTTAAAAGATACTCTTCTTATTTTGAATTTTCGCATGGTGCTCCTCTATATTTATTGCAATGGTGATCTTAGTTGCAATCTGTTATTAGTTTAGTCCTGTTAAAAACTAAGAAAAGAATTGTGTAGAGATAGAGAAAGGGGAGTTTCTATCTTTTCATTACTTTCGAAAGTTATCGAATATGGATAGTTCTATATTATTGTAGTTTGTTCTTATTTATAAAAGAAACATGAGTTATGTGGGGATAGATGACAATTCAGGGCAAAATGGTCATCATAAACGCCTTACATATGTCATGTAAGTATTTTAACAAAATTATAGGCACTAAACTAACAGTTGACTTCAACTATGAGCATCATTAACCTGTAAGTAGTTTCTGTCCTCTTTTATTGTATTTCTGTTTGATCATACTAATATAAACTGTAAACATTTACTGCTGAAAAATAATATTCTAATAGGAGTACAAAATAGAGGGGTTCCATGTAGAATATCAAATTGATAACAGTATTTTGTAGGGTATTTCTAACCACTGAGGTACCACATTAAAAAATAAAAAAACTCAATCTTAAATCATCTTCATTCAGCAATAGAGCAATACCCAAAAGCACAAGTTTATATATATATAAAAGGTGAACAAACAATTATTCTTATGTGAGGTGGCCTCGTACATTAGGCCTAGTACCTTGAAGAAGAAAAAGTGGTACCACCATTTTTTAGGTACCACTTTTTCTTCTTGAAGATACCAGGCCTCATGTATGAGGCCACCTCATACAAGTTTTTGTGATCCCATTATAAAGAAGGGTTAAACTAAGGAAGCTCGTGTTATGGCTACTTAACTAAACCATCAACAGCACAAGAAAATTAGAATACAATCGAGTATCTCAAACATAAATCTGGCAGACAAATAAACAACAAATTTGCTTGATTTTGAGAGCTCAATGGATGATTTGTTGGTAAATCACATAATTTGGCCTTAACAATTAAATTCACCGGAAAGAGAAGGAAAATAGCAACAAAGAAATGTAGACACGGAAAAAGATAGAACGATAAAGCATATACAACTTACGCTTTCAAGTCGAGTGACGACAAATCTGCAAGAGGAGATGACTTCTTCTCAGATGATTCTGCAAACAGAAAACAGAAACCAAGTACTCAGTAAATGTTGAGGATTGGAGTGATTCACATAGAAAAGCCAAGAGACTTGGAGTATAACGGCTCAGCAAAGAAGACCGGAGCTAGAATTTGCAGTGGTTTCTGAAAAGATTAAGATGCTGGCTAGAAGAACTTCAATCACCCTAACATGACTGAGAACATAATATACAATACAGACTTCTTTAAAGTAATAGAGCTGTCCTGATAGAAGATATCTAGGCAAAAAAAAAAAAATAATATTAAATACCAGTTCAAGGAAGAGCATATACTTCAGTAGCACAAATAAAGAACTATATTTAGTGCAAGTCACGCACCACCACTACAAGTCTACAAGAAGGCAAAGCATACACCAAATCACAGCACAAAACTTTTGTTTTTTCTTTCTGAGGGAAAGGGAAAGATGCAACTTAAGTCGTAAGATAGATACTGTTAAGCACAAGATCAGGGAAGATTGATCCAAAAATTGATGTCCAGAAATGTACATCCCTTGTATGCAAGCATCAATATCTCAAAGTCATTACATAAATTCCTCCTCTCAGGGCCTTGTGCATGTTTTCCATGCAGGGCCAAAGAAAAAGAGGTGGCTTACAATGCTATTTTTCTTGCGTCTACAACTAATGGAAAAAACGAATAACAATGACATCATATTCCAATCAGGCTCTGCAAGGTATGCTATACTGATATGATAGGTTATTAGGTTCACAATCTAGAAACCACTGTGTAGTGACAAGTCCCTAATATTGTGTAGAAAATCAATCCAATTAACAAACCAAACAAAATCAATGAAGATCCTATTAGACTCACCTACCTTTAATGAGATAAAGGCGTCATTTTCCATGTTAATAGAACAAAAGACAAGAAGATAACCAACGGCTAACAAGGACCAGAAGAAAGCTTCTAAAACTATCTTTTTATTCCATATAAAATGTTAAATTCCACCTAATAAAGAAATAAAACACAGCAGCCCCAAGAAGTAGAAAGCCTGAAGAGACAAATAGAAACACAAGTGGGAAAAGCTTTAGCATACCAATCTAGTTTCATAATTCAAGCAGTCCCTTTTCTCAAATGAGGCAGAATTGGCAGACCACTTCATAAAAGCCTACATGCTAAAGAATATAAAACCTTGAGATATGTTGAAGCTGGTATCGTACTATTCTCATTCCTGTCCTGCCCTTTACAATTTGTTGGCTAATAATATAGCTCTCCTAGTCTATTCATTCTCACATATCTTCACCCAGAATCCAAATATAATTGGTCTAAAGTGACAGAAAAGGCGAGACAAAGGAGTGTGGGGAATCATAGAGCAGATCAGCAATCATACCTTCTGGGGACTCCGGCCTGTATCTAGCAGTTCTATACTTCTGCATTCAAATTTATTCAAACAAAAGGGGTGTTAGGAAGGAAATAGAGAAGACCACAATAAACTAATATTTTGAGAAGTTAAAAGGAAAAATATGGCTTGAAAGAACTACTCTAAAGATGAAAGGGCAACATCCTACATGCCTGCAGGTGGCTTTTCACGTGATAGATGGTCAAGCCATCAACCTTCATCTGTTTCAACACACCCTTTGGAGTAGCTCCTGCAGGTGATGATGCTCATATTATGTCAAATGCTACAATAGTATTGCAGTAAAAGTCAAAAATTGCAACAATGGTCGCTCACTTTCACTACCGCCGAGTTTATTGACTGCCTCCACAAAGGCTTCATGGAGTTCTGGTGTCCAACGCATGCGGGGCTTGGCTGGGGCACCAGCTGATGAAGAAGACGGGCTAACAACAGCTGTAACTTCTGTTGATGATATAGAAAGCTGCTGATGACTTTGCAATTGCTGCATTGATGATTTTGGGGATGATTGAACTGGTTGGGTTGAAATCTAAAAACAGAAAGATTGTCAGTGAAGAACATGGTGCACACAAAGTACAGCTTTTTGAATACTTTTTCTGTATAAAAGACTCCAAAAGCAACAATGATGCTCTATGTTGTGCCAACCTTTGGTTCCTGATCTGCAGTATCAATAAGCAGCTCATTCCAACTAGAATTTAAAGATTCATCGTCAGTGATTAGCTGGTCTGCCCATTCCTGCCAATCATTTCGCTTGCCAAGGTCATTATGGACCATGAGACTACTGCCATCGTTATTGATGCCCTGAATCTGGCCATTTTGCATGCTGGAGTAGGGGGGGAAATCATGGAAACCTGGCACTGAATCAGAGCACCATGAAAAGCTGTTGTTTCCTCTAGTACAATCACTTGAAGCTGTTGAATGAACAAAATCTGAGTGAGTTGAAGGGTCCAAACCCAATGATGATCCGTTACTGGGCGCCGAGGTTATATAATGGGAATTACTTGTATGTTTTTCATGGGAAGCAGAAGAGAAATGAATATTGGTAGAGAATAATGATGATGATGAAACCATATGACCAACAATTTTACTATTGGATGGCAATGGATTTGAATGGAAGACCAAAGGGTCGGTAACAAGTTCCCTTTGCATGGAGACCTGTTGGGAATCTGGTAACTTAGGGTACTTCTCTTCCAAGGTGCTTGGAAGGACCGGTAAAGATGAAGACAGCGCTCCAGCTGCACCCAATTGTCTTGCACCAGATGTCTGAATAGATAAAGCAGGGCGTCCATCCATATTTGGCTTCAAAAATAATACTGGAGTAGCCTTTCAGTTTCAGCCACTTTTATCAATATAATTTACCTTGCGCTGCAGACTGCAGCAGCTCATACATGCCAGATAGAAAGCTTTGGATGTTGATACTAATAGCTAGTGCCAAAAGAGAACACAAGTTGTGGCTCTGCAAAACAAAGGATAATTGAATATCACATGTATCAGTATTTTTCATATGAAAAAATATGATATCTGTATATAGACAAATCATAGCAGTGCAAAGATATGATGACATTGAAAGATTAATTTCTCCATTAAGGTTAGATGAAACCAAAAGAGGTGCCAATGAGGATTAAGAATAAAGGGGAAAAAAAGAAAAGAAGCAAATTAGGAGGAAAAACATTAAGCTCATGGATGTAACAATATATTAGTTCAATCTAGTAGTCAATAGAATAGATACTTTAAATCTCTGTCTATGCTACGTAGATGATTCAAATCAAATGAAACCCATAGTATAAAAGGACTAACAGAGTACTTTCAACATCTAGTGACCTAAGGTAAAGGGCATAGATTAATACAACCAAAAGGAGTTTTCTTTTCTCATTAACTAGGTGCTTATGTTTACTTTGCTTATCATATAGGTTGATCAATGTTTGCTTCCTTATAATCATTAAAGGGCAGCCCTGAACTTGGTTTCGCGCATTTACAAGAATTGGCAGTGTGATCTGCTGTATTTAGTATTTACTTTGCTCTCGAGGTGAATGTCCTTCATAGGGTAGTACAAAGAGAAGTAGAGAGAAATATGTTAAAGATCTCCAGGTTGAGCATCATGATCTTCATATTCCCCTCCCTGAGTAGTTTGCGGACAATACTACTATTACTTATATGATAATAGGGATTTTTTTAAAAATGGTCCTCACCAGAGTCCAATTCCTTGGGAAATGATGTGGTCCTAAATCAAACTTCGCTAACTGAGTTAGCTGGCGTGAACATTGGCCAGGGTCAGGTTGATTCTTTGGCTTCTTTAGCAAGATGCTCTATCTTAGATTGGAGTCTACCCTACCTTTGAGTTCTTCTAGAGAGGAAACTTAAGTGTCTTTCCTTTTGGACACTCTACTGAAAAGATTTTAAAGGCGATTGAAGTTTGAAGGGTGCTTTCTATACTTAAGGAGCTTACCTTATTGTGCCTTACTATTATAAATGTTTGTCCATCTTCTAGTCCCCCTCATTTACTCTCTCTATTTAGAGTCCGTCAGGGGTTAGAGGACGGTTGAGAACATTATGAAGAAAATGTTTGTGGGTATCTTCTTTGTTTGTTTGACCAAGATTAAACACTTACAATTCCTAAAAACATACATCCACTAACTATTTCTCCCCCTACTTTCTCGTTTCTCAATAGTTTCATTTGGAAAGCAAATAACTTTGTTCCATGATACAGGCCTTTACTTGGATTGTTGTCTAAGATCAACACTAACAATATTTCGCACAGTAAGAGGCCTTGATAAATTTGATGTCTCGCGATGTTTCCATCTTAGGCATTAAAATGAAGAGACAAGTGAGCACTTATCCTCCATTGCCATACTCTTGAATTTGTTGGACTTCTCTCTTAACCACAATAAGGGAGCATTAAGTATGGTCTACAGATTGGAATGGTTCTACAATTAGAGGTTCCTGGGATTTAAGATAAGAAAGGGACATAAAGCTTGTGGAGGTCTAAGTTGCTTGCCACAGTGTGGAATATTTTATAGTGCGGAATTCTAAGATTTCAAGAATCGTGCAAAAACGTGTAGATGGGTTGGAGTAATGTAACAAGTTTGGCTTCACTTTGAGTGTTCACTAGCAACAATATCCAGGGCGGGCTCTCAATCAGATGTTCAGCAAGGCTAAAAGATGCTGTTCTTTAGCTATTTTTCTTCTATTTTGCTGTTAGAAAGCCTTAATCTGCTTTTATACATTCCTCTCTCTAAGAAAGAAAACTCCTTTTCTAATCGAAATAAAGTGGTTGAATGCATATCCTGGCCACCATGCTCCATTTCAACACTGAAACAATCCTCTCTAAACCATTATAGGGTTAGACATTACATGTGGATCCACAAGTCAGTTGATCCAAATGAATCACTAGTAGCAATACATTCTTGACATGACAAAAGGTTAAGTAATTTGCAATTCTTACTGTTTAAAAAAAAAAAAATTAACACCCATTTTCATGACTAAATAATTTGACATAACCGGGCAATTTGAACTTGCAGCACCAGTTTTAAACCTAACCCATTTGAAGTTTGAACCGCAAAAAGTGGTGGACACTGAATTAGCTGGCCATGCTTCACAGAATAACTTCCCTCCCTGAGGGGATCACACTTTAATAAAGAGAAGCAGAGAATCAAACCAAAATGTATTTACCAACCTACAACTTTGAGTTCCAGATAAATCTGACCACTACCATATGCACCCCAGGTATGCTCAAACAATCAATTTCTTTGATTGCCCTCTTCCTTCATTCCAATACCAATCGTAGTATAAATTCAATCCAACTCGCCCTTAATCCAACTATCTACTATCTCCAGAATGGAACATTTCTTCATCATTTGGCTGACATGATTTTGACAATAACCTCACAAACAACAAAAACCCATTTCCAACAACCCAAAACATTAAAAAACAACAAGTAATCACACAACTGAAGCAAAAATCAACAGGCTAATTCCACCCCACAAAGTCTAAATCAAAACCATCACAGACAATTAATTTGGGCACCTGCTAATTCTCTGAGACAAAACACATGCAAATCAAAGCATAATTTAACAACCCACATCTCTAAATCAATCAGAGACAAAAAAACATCTCGACACCCAGAAATGGGGATCCCAAATCAAACCCAAAATTACAAATCCAAAACAAAAAAAAATCATCAATTTCTCCACCAAATTACTGCCTGTAATGGGCAAAATCAAAAGAGAAATAAAAATGAGATTCAAAATCATTACCTTGAAATTGAAAGGAACCCCAGATGAAATCTGAATCAAGAATTTGTGAAAGTAAGAATTTTGGATTGATGGAAAAATTGGGTCACCGGCGTCCCAGGGCAGGGAAGAGAAGTGAAGGGTCATGAGTAGGCTTTTTGGCTTTGGTTGTGTTCTTGGCCGCTATTGGTTCTCAGCATTGTTTGAAAAGGCCCAGCCTGCACTTTCTCCCCCACGCTCTCCTCTGGCGCGTTGTGTCTACTGTTTAGAATCTTTGCTTCAGTTTTTGGTTGTTGTGGCTCCTATTATGTGTTCAGTTGAGGTATGTATGAAATATGAATATGATGATCCCACCACAATGCCTTGGATTGGTTGGACATTTTTGCTTCTGATTTCTTGGACAATATTATAATTTTAGAGTATGATTGAACCAAACAAAAAAATATATGAGTATGATGATTGATTCATCCTTACCTAATGTGTGTTAGAGTTAACCTGTATTTCACGGATTAGGATTCCAATACACAAGGTTAACCATACACCTCTTTTTATGAAAAAGTAAGAGTTGATAGGGACCATCACTAAATAGGGAGTGTTTTTGGGAATTTAGAAACAATATAAGAGAGAGATAGGCACTGTATATAGGTACGATCTTAGATGATCGATCCACACTTATGAGGATGTGTGCTAGGACATTATCCTTATTTGTTCATCAATCAGAACCACTTAGTAAAGATTGTTAGCACTTTTAGGGTTTAGAGCATTGCATGTGATGAGTAGATTACTGATACTTTTTATGAAACTTACCTAAATGTAGAATGCTTATTGTGATTGGTCCACATTTTGGTGGCTTTGATGTTGAAAGACTTGCAAATTGTTTAACCAAGAAAGTCGAGACCAATAATTTCAAGTAGGTTATTGTTCTCAATAATGAAAGAAACAAAGCACGCCATGTTAGAGGATGAGTTGTTGAATACTCTTCCCAACCTTCACGAAAATGAGACAACATATAGTCGAATGGGTACCTCCAAACAGTTGGTAGTTTCAACATAATTAACAAAGATGCAGCCTCCAAGGGAAACCCAAGAGCTGCAAAAAACAAAGGGATGTTAAATGTCAATAGAAGTGAGAAAACAACAGTGTTTGCAGCAATTTATGGTAATTTTATAATACATAAGCGGAAGTTATAACTTTTCGATGTAAGTTGAATAGGTAATGGAGCATGCTATTCAAGCTTTGTTAGCACATAGATTCAGTGGCTATCATTCAAATGATCTTTGAGGAAGTTGAGGGTCCTTTCTTTTTTATGGAAATTATTAATTAATTAATTATGGAGATGATCAACATACATGATTGGAAAGTAATTATAAATTGTTATCATAGGGAAATAAGAGGTCCGTGTAATATATGAAGAATGTCTTAAAATTGAAACAAACGTGCAGTAAATGAGGTTATTGGTTTCATTTAACATAAGGGTGAAATTGAACTTGGTATCTAATTTTCCGAAAAACTTGATCTTAACCACAAACCCAATACCTCATTGAGATTTTGTGGCTATGTATTGCCTAAAATAGTGACATACTTAATACAGTAATTCTTTGGGTGTCCAAGGGTATTCAATATTCTTCTTCATCAAAAGAAGTGGTTGTTGTGTCGCATCGCTTGTGTAAGTATTGGCAAATTCAAGCGCCTACATTCCCGCCATCATTCAATGAGGTTTCGCTTTCACACACTTCTACTGCGCATCTTCCCTCGTTTTTCTAATCTTTTATTTTTTTGGTACAAATCTAATCTTTTATTTTTAATAATATGATGAACTCGCTCCATTCAGGTGGAACAAATCTGTTGCAAACCTCAAAACAGCCGTGTCTCTGTTGAACCGACCCCATTGCTTAGTTTTTTTTTTTTTTTCTAAACAAAACATATTCAACAAATCTTAAATGTATTTAATTTATGGGGCATTTATTTAACATTGAATATCATTGCTTTATTTTTTATTTGTTTGCTATGAAATGACTATTTTCTTGACCAAAAAGGAGGAACGGGCTGATAAAAAATTATCACAAAAACCAAAAAGAAACTTGAAAATACAAAACTATTTTCTTGACCGAGCTCCATAATAACCGAGCCTAGCCCTCTAATGACTGAGTCGAGCCCAAGCCAGGGCGACTTGGGCTCGACTCAGCTCGGTTACACCACTAGTTGCTAACAAGAAGAGTCGGGGGTGAAAGTTTAGTCATGTTGCAGGAATTGCCCGAGTCAAGCAACGGTATCCTTGGAGCGCTAGCGGTGGAGTCATTTCGGGTTTGTATATTGTTGAAGACTTGCATTTGGGCTGACATTAATTCCTAACGCCAAATTGCCAATCAGATTTATTTTATCATTGGCTCATAGCATACACAAACTTATTTGTCTCCTCCAATAAGAACAAAAGTCATCCAATTAAAAAAAGTACTACAGTATTAAATCAGATCAGATGGTGTATCATTTCATGATGATGGTCATGATGATGGTGATGATAATGATCATGGTGATGACTACAGCTGTAGGACCCACACCGATGATTTTCTAGAACTGAATCAAGTTTGATTTTAGTTCTGAACAATTATGGCCATTTTTTTTGCTCTTTTTTCCCTCTTGAAACAAACAATTTGTATTAGTGGTATTTAATCATGATTGGGCAATCTTGCAAACAATCCTACATTGAATTTTTGATTTGGTTCTGAAAATTGCTACTACTTTTTTTATTTGATAGTTTATTAATGCACAATTTGCTTTTGTATAACATAATTTTCATGAATAATGCAACTAGTTACTAGTATGAACATCGGTTCAACATCACTTGGAGATGAGGAAATGCTATTTTTAGAGATATGTCGGGCACATATGTCAGGTAATGTCGTGTCCTTCACACCTATTAAAGGTGCCCGTGCTTCTTAAATTAGTTGCAATTAATCAAACCATTACTGCTATGCAAGTAAAGGTGCAAACTAATAGACAAATCTATATATTTCCAGAACTAATTAAGGAGATGTTTTAGAGATCCTCCTGAATCGGATATATCATAAAGTTACCCCCACAACTCAATATGTTATTTTGAGGTATCTCACCTTTCCTTATGCTCTATGTCCTAACCCCTCATCATCTTCTGAATTGACTTAAAAGTTTTTACTTATAACCATCAACTACAGCATATTGGGTGTGGTTATTACTAAGTTAGCTGTTTATCGAAGAATCACTAAGCACGAAACTTAGTAGAGATGAAAGTATATATAAACCTGCATTAGGCGTTTATATATTTTGAGGTACCGGGTAATCTAATCATTGATCTTTGATAAAATCATATGATGTCTCTAAAAAACTAGTTAGTGCTCGATCTTGCATTCATAGATCGTAATTAAGGTTGTTCTATCCGACTGTGGGATTTGTCTACCCTACTGTGGCGAATGGCAATGAAAAGTTTCTTCTAGAGTGGAGTTACTTTGAACTACCAATTTCTCCATCGCTAATTCAAGGGCAAAGGCAATTTTTATCAATATGAGATCACCTCTGTTGGGTTTATTGTTTATTTCTATAATCACCAAAATTGGCTGATTGAAGGCTTCCATATCTCAGATTGCTGATTGGTGAGGATGCTTTGATGCTAAAATATTATTGGTGACTTGAAGAGATCAGATTTCCATTATTGGTATAGATAAGTATATCATTATTTTGTTCTATTGTTTGTGGCTCTTGTAATGAAGGTTTATTTATACATATGAGCTAGTGCTCTCATTCTTACTAACTTGTGCCTGTGAGCTGTTAATTTAGCTAGTTATAACACCTGTTTTCTAGTTAATCTCCTATAGTGGCGCAATCATGTTTTTCTTTTCACATTGATAATTGTGGATAATCTATGACGGTGCAATTGTTCTCATCATCAAAGCTGAACGAGGAAGCTAACTTAGTAGCTTTCTTTCGTGAATCAGATCTATTGAGGTGACTGCAGAAATCTATAAAGTTAGTACTATGTGACTTAAAAATTGGTAAGACCCATAGTTATTCACCATCTTCCTGCCACTACAATACATTTAGTAAGATTGCCAATGTCTAATAACTTGACTGCAAGTTCTCCCAGAACTTGAGGACTCCAAGTTGCAGACACGAACGACAGCAATACATTGTCGTGTGCAGCCTGCAGGACTTACAGATTGTTTCCCTCTATTCCTGAGTTAACTGTAGTCGTCTATTCCTTTGAATTGTGATGAGAATGTGAGCTTCAGCGCATTTTTCTCTTGATCCTGACAGAACTGTTATAGAGAAAAACCCAGTTATGTGTGTGTTAGTGTAGAATCAAATTTACTAGCTGCATTTGGTCAGAATCTGTGTCCAACCTTGTGCATATCTTTAACACTTTAGCTTATGCATACAAGTTAACTGACAAGTACTATTACGGCAAATAATAAGCACATTGTTTCAACAAGTACTACGTTTTGTTTTCTTGAACCTAAATAGCTAGATATCCTACCTTAGATGTGATTTGATTATGGTTGTTTGACTAGAACTGTCGCGCTTGTGTTGGAGATTCTGGTTTCAGTAAGTGATTCACCTTCCCTTCCCGTCTTCTTCCATCTATCATTATCATTATGGAACCATTGATTATTGCAGGCTGCAGTGATACATGGACCATCAATATGGCAGTCTCTAGTGTCTTTATATCAGTACTTAGCCACTGAATTTAGAACCGAAACATTCCTGTTCTTGGTCTCTTCTCCTCCGAGTTTCTCCATCTCTTACAAAGTTACACATTCTTAATCTTTGACTAGTATTTTCACTTCAAATTCTGTTGTCTGAAGAGCTTCACTTTGATTTACCCAACCTAGCTAGTCAAGCTGAGTTACTTTGTTGTAGTCTTATGTTTTTTACCATTGAAGTCTAATCAAATTACTTTATATGAGTAGTTGTTAACACTTGTATTCAATTCTGTTATCATGCTGCTTGTTCTTGTTCATATTCAAATAGCAAACCCAGATCATTACAAGTTCAATTAAAAACAAATCAAAGAGGTAAATTTCTACTGGATACTGCAGTGTTACTGATGCATATACTCAAAAGAATTTGACAAGTGAAACCATCTTGTTAAGAGGTCAGACATGATCTGTTGTACGTGGTAACTAGCATTAATGTATGCATCCAGTCTATATATTGATTCTTGTGCAATATTTGTTCCTTGATTTGGAGCTGAAAGTTATTTATCTTATCTCTGATGAGGCATAAGAATTACAGTTGATGTGTGAGTGCGCTTTTTTGAACATAACAACTTTTGCTGGAATTTTTGTGACCAAAGAAGTAAAGATGAAATATAATACGGTTTATGTATGAGAAAGTGGTGTTTGGACTTGTTCGTGTGCTTCATATCCCGTCCGATTCAATATGTAAACATATTTGCCAAGGAATTTTCTTTCAAATTTCAATCTTCACGCTAAGCTTGCGAGGGAGTAGTAAGAAAAGTGTGTTAATCTCTAATATATCCATTCTATTCATGATGTGCATTTTTGTATAATCTGAATACACGAGTAGTTCTCTATTCTCAAGCACCTTTGTATAATATACTTCTACATATCATAATAGCTACTTTCACAACCTTTTACATGATCATAACAAAAACCTAACACATTACACAACTACTAAATTCAAAGCACTTACTAGTGGCAACAGTATTAATATATTGTCTAGGTTTATAATATGGCTATAATTGTCCAAGGGGATACCCCTTGGCTAGAACAATCTTTGTAGATGTTTAAAATAATATTGGTGCAAAAACTTCACAACAAAAAAGTAATATTCAATGTCTCAATCTCCACTCTTCTTACTCTAAATCCTATCTTGGTAAGTGGATATAACAACTTTATTCTATTGTGTTCCTACCTATCCTATAAAAAGTTCAACTCAATTCAACATGTTCAATTGAAATAAGATATCATATACTACTTAAAAGTTAACATGTAAATTCGCAAATAGTTTGCACAAGCTTGCGACTCATTCGTCAATAAAAGAGTTTTTTAAGTTGTCCTTTTCATCTTCTCTGATCTCCAGCTAGTGATCACATTAGTAATACCTAATTTAGATGTAAATATGCCTTGATGGTTAAAGTGGTAGTTGGATGCCATGATTCTATTTTCAAATTAAAGCACAAGACAATTGGGAGTGGAGGGGCCAAAAGGAGGACTATTGTAGTGGGCATTCCTATTTCTTGGTCTCAATTCTCAAACCTAATCCTCTCCAACAAAGTGGATGCTTCTATAAACAAACACTTGAACTTATTTATTTATTTATTACTTTGAATTCTTAAACTAAGTGGCAAAGTCTAATTCAGCATCAAATATTTATGCAATAAAAAAGAAACTCATAATCTCTGAAAACTTTTATACTGGAAAATCTCGAAATCACAACGTTATAATTTTATCTACTAATGTGGACACTATAACTTTATCCACTGATCTCATCTGGATCATATAATTTTTTGTAATTCAATTTGTATATTCTAATGCGTTAAAGGGTGCTGATTAATTTCTCTATGAAAAAGTTGTGAAATAATTAGAGAAATTCTAGTCCCAAAATTATAAAAGAACAATCAAAGCAATTGGTAATTTCCAGAAAAAGAGGAAGGGACATGAAGACAAACTAGGAGCGGCTTTGCCTCAAATATCCTAAGCAAATGTACCCACAAAAGTGTTACGTATACGTTACCTTTAATTCCACTGGGACCAAAAATCATAGCCATCATAATCAAAATAATGAAGACAGTTGATCAAAAATTGTAATGTACCCTTTTTCTAGTTGATAAAGAGACTGATGAGTTCCTACTGAAATATTGGGTGGAAGGCTTGGAATTTGGAGAGAATAGGGCCCCAAATACCTTTAGACACTCTGGTGAAAGTCGAACTTGGGTAGGTACTGAATATGTGCGACTTTTCTCCCATCAAGGTACCACTCGGTATTTTACTAGCTCATTTTGAATGAGTGTACATTTTATACTTCTAGACTCTAGTCCGAGGATCAAAGATGAGAAATACATGGATATGGATAATAATCGAACTTAAGTAGCTTTTTTGTTTAAAGGAATTTATCTATTTTCAATCCGACTTTGAGTAGAGATGTGTCAATTACATTCGAGTTCCAATTACCTTAAACCCTAATGAAGGGTCTTTGCATAAGAGAAAATCCTAGCAGGTAACATACCATACTCTACTATGATCTCAATGCCTCCAAGAATGCTCGCGGTTTGCATATGACACTCGCAGTTGAGATGTACACTCTCTTATCCCTACGAATTGCAGAGAAGCTGTATCCGTCATCCAGCAAAGTAATGAACCAAGATGAAAAATCACATCCTGCAGCTACAAATATCATAAGAAACATTGTTCAAAAGTAAAAACAACTGCATAATTAACAAGCTAAGATCGTAACATAATCAAGTACTGATCAACAGCATGTTGTCAGATAACTTTGTTCATGTTCTCTATTAGCATAAACGCGGCTGCTGCTGTTTCTCTGATCCAGGATTTAGCCCCTGTGCATTTGATCCAAAGATTTTGTCTAATTAGCATATACATACATATAAAGAAATCAAAGTAAATAAGCGAAAAATGGCTCATTCATCAGGACATAAATTTACCTCTTCAACTGCAAGTACGAAAATAGTCTATAATTTACAAGATTTAGAGGATTACAGAACATCCCAACAGCTCAGACTTTCAGAGCTTCAGACACAGAAACTACAGTTCTTGTCCCAAAATTCATACTATCAAGAAACAAAGAAAAAGAGAGAAAACAGAACCAATCATCAGGGTGCAAAAGGGGAAGGACGATCAAGGGGGCGACCACTGTCAAAGTTCTGATGGTAACTTTTAGCATCGTAACTGAACTGAACCGTACTGATCTCTCGCTTTCGCTTCAGGTAGTATTGCCTCCACCTCGACCGCACCTTCCATACAAACTGCTTAAATAGAGATGATCCTCCTCCTTGACAACATTCCAAAGGCGCCCCCCGTTTATTCATTCTCATGTAAGACGCTGCTGATGAGCTGCTGCACGCGATCCGTTTTCCCCACCTGAGAATCTGAAGCTGATGCCGCTTCATGGTTCTCATTGGATCCCAACCCAGTATTTGCATCTCCGGCATAAGAAACAACAAAAAGCTACTTACTTCAAACTAGCAGTAGTGTGCAGGAAGGAAGTGTTGCAGAGGAATATAAAGTACTTCTGATTTATGGTGAAGAAGCTAGAATAAACTCAAAAGAGCATTGTTGATGATGTCTTTAGAGGTAATAATAGCATCAGCATCATTGTTGGTGGATGTCACTTTCACATTATTTTTGAGATAACCATATTTATTTTTTCAAAAAATTAAAAAGAAAACAAAAACTATAGTGTGTGTTTTGGTTGGTATCCATAGTTCCAACTAGGTGGAAAATGAGAGATGATTTGTGTTTTTGTGTGGTGGTGTAACATCAGTCAACACTAAGTAGACCATGATGTGAGGTCCCCCAATACAGTCAAACATTGATGCCCAAGAGATTATGATTGATCTTGCTTGTATTATACTTAAAGGAAAAGGGTATAGTATCATTGAAAATATCATCAATAGCAAAGAAAAACGATTTTTTTTTTTTTTTCCTGGATATTTGTTTAATCAAACACAAGGAATCCCACCGGCCATACCAAGATTTTATTGACAGTAGTAATACCCAGAGATCGTGTTCCCATTCTGGCAAAAATAATCTCGATTTCAGCACTCGAGTTAAATGTATATGCATAAAGAATACGCCTCGTTTGACACATTGTCGACTAAAGGAAAAAAGGCATATTACTTTCTGATTCCAGCATAACCAACCTAAAGGATAGGTAGCCATCGTTTGTTCAGATACGACATGATACCTAGACACTTCAAATTAGATCAAGTTCAAAAACGTCGTACAAAGTTGAAAGTTCCATGAAAACAGGCGAATTTGACCCTTCACAATTCGAGCACTTGTGTCACATTAGGAATTAGGACAGTCCTAGCTGTGGCCAAGTAACACACGACTGTGCGCCCTACAGGTCAAGGATAATAATGCAAGTGTTGAGTGACAGTGTGAAAGTAACTATGATGTCTATTCAATTTTCAAATTAGTAGTATATAGAAGTTTAGGGCAATGTTCAGTGACAATGAGTGAAAGTAAAAAGTATAGAAACACAAGACATACCCATCAATATCATCATGTGCTATTGTTACTAGTACTACTCATGTTAGTGACCAGAAACATGAAAAACTGTGGAGGACCATTTTTAGCAGGCATGGGCACCCATGTTACTTTAACTTATTCAGCCTCCTGATGTGTGCATCTGTTAGGCATCTAAGGAGACATTCATGGTCCAACATTTAGTCATTTCATAATTTTCTCTCTTAGCATTTTCTCCATTTGATGATGGTTAGGCATACCAGATTTGATAAGGCTTCCTAGTCCTCCTTACACTCTAGCTATTGCATAAAATGGAACATATTGTACTGTATACATGTGGATGTGGTCATGGAACTTCCCACTCCCCATGATGGGGAGAAGAATCGGAGGCCGTCGAATTACTTCTTGGGTTTCGGATTTATGTTCAGGTCAGGGATCTGTGATATTGGGTTTCACTAGTGTATAATACACGTAGAGTGTTAGACGCGGTAAAAAACATGTTAAGACACAGGTACGTGGGGTGAAACAAAGAGTCCGTTAACACACTACGCAGTAGCAGAAGAGGTATAAAAAGGAATTACAAAAATGAGAGACAGAGTCAAAACAGATGCCTGTGCAAGAAGCATATAGTATATGATAAGATCTGTAACGGACTCTGCTCCAACAACATAAAACTTATTCACCAACTTTGTTAGTTATAGATTTGATATGCAACCTAATATAATTTGGTAACAAGATTATCACCTAAAAACCTTGATGATGATAGTTAACCATGCTTTCACTTTTTGTCTGCAGAATACCATGGTGGTTTCACAAAACTCAGAACGGAGTAACAATCAGCTTCATTCTAACTTCTAATTGGTGACTTGAGGCTTACAGTCCTGTGGGTATACTATATGCCGATCCTTGTCCTTCAATATTAGTTTCACATACTATAGGATCCTCTTCAAAAGCACAAGGATTGTAACATTATAAACACTTTTGAAACAGACAATTATCACCAGCTGAAACAATGACTGATCAAGAGCATGATAAATCGACCAACTGATGAATGAGGCCAACCCGGACCCAGATTCTGCTCCTTAATTGGGGAGTTGATCATTCGACCCAACCGACATGGGTCTCATCCGCAGATCACACCTAAGGGCTTTAAGTAGAAAGAGCTGTTGGCTCATGCGCGTAGGCCGACTGAGGTAATGAAGAGGGAACCATATCATTGAGATTTGAGAACTTAAGAAGCCACAAAAGGAATAGCTTTTGTGATCTTGTAAACCAGACGCATACGTGACAGGCTGATACCACTTGACTTGATCTTCACATTCTAGTAGCAAAAGTTAAACAAAGGTAGCTGTTAGACACGGCTTTTAAACTTTTCGTTTTTTTTTTTTATTTTTACTTTTCAGCACAAAGAGCATGAGATCAATAGGTTAATATACCCGAATTTAAAATTTTTAAAAAAAAATAAAAAAAATAGTATACCTTGTTGAAATTTTTGTGTCTTGACAGCTTAGTGCTTTAATATGAATCTCAATTTTAAAACTAACAGCCTCTTTCTTCAGTGTTACACATTGAGTTGTCAAATGTATTGAGTTTTGACTCAAAGCCACAATTCTACAAGCATGGCACTGGGTTAGGTTAGCCCGGGAAAACCCGCTTTTAGAATTGAATCGAAGCATGAACCAATAATTTCAACATTGGGTCAAGATCATGCCTGTAATTAACCTGTAAGTAAAGCACGGTGCGGCACGACACAACAAGACATGGTACGACCTGGCATGCCCAAAAAATTAATAAAAAAGAATTAATAATCAGAAATGTTGGATCTCGGACAATGTCATGGGCCTTGGAACCGTACCTAGGTCGTTGTTTGGGATGAAGCGGCACACCACACCACAAAGCACGGCCAACCATGTCTTGAGCCGTGCCTCAACAGGGTCATCTTTCACTGACGGATCACTAATCAATCAAAGAAAAAAGCAAGAGTAAACGTTTCTCTCTCCATCACTCTCAGCAACCAGAAGTCAGCAGCATTGTCCTGTTCAGCAACCAGAAGTCAGCAGCATTGTCCTGTTGAGTATTGGGCACCTCACTCCATTGATTGGCAAACAGCAATGGAAGACCATCCAATGTTCACCACACTACAGAGCTAGTAGGTAGAAAATTTTCACTCATCAACTTTTTTAGGTAAAGGAAGGGGAACAAACAAGCAACTATTGAGCTGAGCCAATACCTCATTGTACCCTAGATCTTTCCTCAACAAAATGTTGTCTCAATTATTATTCATAAAATAAAATGGCACTAAGAAAAAAAATCTATACTGAGCATCTCATTTTATAAGGCTAAAGGAGGCTCTGTGAAGCACAAGTCAACCATATGATAAGCAATTGATGCAAATACCTACTTTAGGATTCTTGGAATCTCTACTGTAATGGTTTGAGGGCAATTTGCCATTTGCAATGAAATTTGAGGGCAAATTTTGATTTTGCCGTTCCAAAAAAGTGATGCAAATACAACTTCTGAGAAAGAAATTGTGTTCACCTAAGATAAGGCAGCCAATACACAAATATAGGTCTTGAAAAATTGGCAACACAATTCTCAAAGGTCAGAATGTTGAATGAATCAATACTCTCATTTCCATAACCAAAATTTTAAGTTCTTAGTGGCTAGCTTCAATTGATATGGTCAATTCCGAACAAAATTCTGATGAACATCGCTAAAGTTGCTTTGAAGCTTGCCATAAATAGTCAAAACATAGAGTCACTTCAGTGCAAAACTGTTGAGATGTTTTCTAACTAAATACTGAAATTTAACCCTATTAGAACAAACACCACAAAATCACTCGAGAATTGTAACAAAACAACACTCAAACAATAGCATTTGCAGCACTTGCTATTCTTGGCCAGAGATCAGCACATTCCTTTCCAATGGGGCCTGTGATAGCAGATCCTGCACAAATACAAGTGAACTGTAAATGCCATATCTAATACAAAGTATTCAGGTGAAGCTAATATCCACAACATAGAAATGTGACAGGAAATTGAAAGCTACAACTGTAAATGCCATATCTAAATACCTTTCATTTCTCCCTTTGGATTCACAATGACACCAGCATTATCTGCAAACACATTCAGGTTTAACGATTAACACCATGCAAAATAGTACTAGTTACAATTACAAAGTTCTCTTTTATATTTGCAGGCATTGTGTTGAGGTTGGGGGATAAGGGGCAGACAGACAAAAAATGTACAGAAACAATCCAAATATGTAGATACTTCTAGCAACGGATTATGTGAAGATGTTAAGAATTCACTGATCAACTTCACTTAGTGTAGTTCACAATGGATGAAGCCAAAGAGCAATCATGTACCAGGAGACAGGTAACACAATGCCACAAGCATCATTATGCTGTTTAATCCTGGCATAAATTAGTTTATGCTTCCAGCAACGAGAGAGACTAACCAATATCTAGCCACTCATATGTTAAAAAAAGCAACTTCAGCAAGGTTACAGGTACACTATATATAGTTCTTCAAAAATCTAGTAAAATGGAGGCACAAAGGCCATGAAGTACAAACTAATAATAATAGTAGTAATTGTAAAAGATAACTTACTAAAAATAACTGGCACAGGGTTAGTTACTATATCTTAACATTGAACATCAAGAGCAAGATGTTTAGTGGGAAATGTTCAAAAAGATAATTGGCATACACAGTTCACAGTTGGCATCATAAGAAGATAATCCAACAAGAATATTCGAAGTATAGCTTACAACATTGCAGGTAACTCAAAATCAACTGAGCAACACATGTAACAAAAACACCTTTCAGTTTCACAGCATACACAGTATATGGCTTGGCAATATTGCATGAAAACTTAAAAGTCTTAAACATCAAATGATTGACTCCCTTCTTGTAACAACTCACAAGAAATTAAGTATACCATTCTAGTTTTACTTTGTTCAGAAGCCAAAATTATGCACACGCAGGGACATGTTCCACTTCCCAAAAGTAGACAATTTAGCTCAGGAAGCACCATGTATTTGTTATGTTACAGAAATCCACAGTTATGATTTTAACTCAGCAACACCAAGATTATTACAAGTCAAATACCAAAAATCATTTTTGACCCTGCTAAACATTTGGTGTTGTCTCAGCCAACATCCAACAAACTTGCCATCAGTTTTCCTCTTTACAGAAAAGTCCCCAAACAGAAAAGCGAACTGAAAGTTGCCACCACGAAATGGTTAGAAGCTTAGCACTTTATCGTAAAGAAGCAACAGTTCAGATAAAAGTTAATTGGTAAATTAATGAATGATTAGCCATATAAGTGACGGTATAACATACCGTAAGCATTGTTCCATGGCTAAGATTAAAACACAAATGTTTTTCACGTTTAGAACATAAAATCATGAAAATGGCCAATGTTCCACGCACTAACACCTGGTTTACTTCTCAATCATCACCCAACTAGCCTAAAAGGAACAAACTTGATCTCAACAACCCATCAATAAACTCAAAAAACCCTAAATTAAAGGTCAAAATCGTTGTCAAACCCAGAATAACTGCACTTGAAGTTAACACAACGAGTATCAATCCCAACTCCCAAATGCTACCATTTAACCTAACTAACTAATATCAAAACTCATTACCCTCCCAACACAGGCAATCCAAATAACCTAAATCAACCAAATCAAAAACACAACTAACAAGCTACACCCAATTCACTAAATTCAAAATCCAACAAACCAAAATGAAGAGACATAAAAGGCTAACCAAAACCAACCTTCGAAGTACATGAAGACACCGTCCTTTCGGCGCCATGGCTTACGCTGACGAACGATAACAGCAGGCATGACCTTCTTACGCAAATCAGGCTTACCCTTCTTCACTGTCGCCATAACCATGTCGCCAACACAAGCTGACGGCAACCTGTTGAGCCTACCCTTGATCCCCTTAACGGAGATAATGTAAAGATTCTTAGCTCCAGTGTTGTCGGCGCAGTTCACTGTCGCCGCCACCGGCAGACCCAGCGACATCCGGAACTTGTTTCCGGCCGATCCTCCACGACCTGCATTTTTCAAATGTTATTAGAGGAAGAAGATGATGATGAAGAATTTGAGAGATGACAAATGGAGATTTTGAGTTAGGGTTTTACCTCGTTTCGACATTGTTGATGTTGCGCTCTCTCTCTCTCTCCCTTTAGGTTGAGTCTGAGATGAGAGGGGGAAGAGCGGCTTTTTATGATTAGGGTTTTGTAAAATGGGGTTTTTGTGTGGGCCGGTGGGCTTTTGAAATTGGATGCAGGCCGGGTCGTATGATTTGTTTTCAATTAGGTTTGAGTAGTAAAATCTTGTGAAGTTGTAAAAAAAAAAA